>JAULJZ010150342.1:0-10059 GCA_032270985.1 Heliamphora pulchella | reverse complement strand
TTCAAGACATCAAACAAGTGAGAGAAGTTATTGGTGTTTGAGTATAAGAGATCCAGAGAGTCCCATACCTCCTTGACAATATTGGCGTTACTTACCAATACTTTGACTTTGCGATCCATGGAATTAAGGAGGTGGGAAAAAATCATTGCGTCCTCCTGTAACTAGCTATCAAAATCTGCAGACTTAGAATTTAGGGGGTCATCCTTCAAGAGCCTCTCCTTCCCTTGGCCTCTAAGTGTCATTAAGACCGTCTTTCTCCACATTGAAAAGTTAGTACCAACCAGCATTTCATCCACAAGTTGTGAAGATGAAGAAAAAATCTCTGTAACACAGCTCTATGAGCCTTTGGAGAGGCTAGATCCACTAGACGAGGTTCCCTCGGTCATTGCAATACATCACAAGAAGCAATACAGAAACAAGGGCTCTGAAGACAGCCAAGAGAAGTAGCCAATAGGGAACAAGGAACAGAGAACAGCTGTCGTCAACAGTAACTAACAGGGAACAGTAGCCAAGAGAAGACAACAACCCCGCCACCGACCCTTCCTGACCAAACCCTAGGTGTCGCCGACCCCTGTAGACCAAACCCTAGCCGTCGCCGACCTATTCTGAACAAACCAGAGGGTGCGCCGACCCCTGTAGACCAAACCCTAGCCGTCGCCGACCTGTTCTGAGCAAACCAGAGGGTGCGTCGACCCCTCTGGACCAAACCCTAGCCGTCGACAACCCTTTTCAAGCAGACCAAATGGTGCGGCGAGCTCTCTGGACCAAACCCTAGCTGCCGACAACCCTTTTCGAGCACGAAAAACGTCAGCCGAACCCTCACCGACTTCAGCCGAACTCTTGCCGACAACAGAAAAACTCTAGTCGAACCAGTCGAACTCTTGCCGACCACCGAACTCTCCAGCCGAACCCTTGCCGACCACGGAAACACCAAGGACAGGGCTTGCCGACGCCGGAATAGCAAGAACAAGCCTTGCCGACCACTAGAACAGTAAGACCAGATCTTGCCGATGCCGGAACTTCAAAACAAATTAGGGTTTTGCTTAACCTAGTTCTGATACCATGTAAAAGAGAATAATCTATTATCAGAAAAGAATAGCCTCTCAATTAGAGAGGTCCACTTTATATACTAATTACAAAAATACAGCAAAACCCTAATAGGCCCTTATAGCTAATAGGCCTATGTACAGATATAATATACACACATCTCATAATATCACTAACAACCACCACCACCATGACCGCGGCCTCGACCGCTACGGCCACCATGAAAACCCACTAAAGCAGACTGATCGGAGGTCTCAACAGGAGATGTACCAGTACCACGAGACTCATCCCGACGGGACGCTCGACTCACACGTCGAAATGTCTCGAAGAGAGTGGGAATGTCGACCCCAGCAAGGATCTGTGAGCGAGCAGAGTCAAATTCGGAATCCAAACTAGCTAAGAAGCACGCCACCAACAGTTGTTGCCGCTGCTGCTGAAACTGAAACAGCTGATTCGTGAACGGGGGAAGGCGATCAAACTCGTCAGCCAAAATTTTGAATTGCATAAAGTGATCCTGAAGAGGCTTCCCGAACTGCTGGGAGTGAAAGAAGCCTTTTATGACATCATATAGGCGGGAGAGATCATTAGTGGACGAATAGATTGATTCTAACGAGAACCAGATCTCTCGCACAGTATACGTGTTCGCCACCAAAGCCTGAATTGAAGGTTCCATCGAGTTGAGCAGCTGACTAAATATCCGGGCATCATCCCGGGTCTAAGTCCGGAAGGTCGCTGATGTTTGTGATGGAGGGTCATCAAATAGGTGAGAATCGAGCTCCATTCCTTGAAGAGACTTAAGGATGCTCTTCTTCCATAGAGCATAGCCATTGGCGCCATCGAGTCGCTGATCAACTAACCGTGTGGATGATGAGACAACCTCTGTGATACGCTGCCGGCTAACTTCAATTTGAGATTCACGAGTCACTTGATCCTCTGACATCCTTGTCTGCCAACAAAGAGACCAAAAAAAAAATACCACAGAGCATAAATTACATCCACACGGGAGAATGACCGAGAACAGTGCGGAACCCTCATTGCATCATCGAAACAGCATACCACAGCCCATTGTACAAACTAGATAGATGCAGTGAGGGAAAGAGAAAAAAACCCTCTAGAAGGAGTCGCCGAAGGTCCGACGAGGGTCGGCGAGGCTCGCCGGAGGTCGGTGAGTGGCCGGCGAAAGGGTGTGGAGGCTGGCAGTGGTCTGCGAGGAGGTTTGAAGGCTGTTCCGACGACTGATGTAGGTCGCGACGACTTGCTGTGGTCGAGGAAGGCCTAACGGAGGTCGGCGGTGGTCAGCGAAGGGCCGACGGTGGTCGACGAGGGTGAACGGAGGTCCGACGAGGGTCGGCGAGGGGCCTAGAAGGGTCAGCGGTAGCTGGCGGCTAGGGTTTGTGGTTGGTCCCGATGCGAAGGTTAGGGTTTGTGGTTGGTCGCGACGCGAAGGTTAGGGTTTGTGGCTGGTGGTGGCTGGATTACTGGTCGGCGAGGGTCGGCCGAGGTCCGACGAGGGTCGGCGAGGGTCACCGGAGGTCCGACGATAGTTGCAACGCAAAGACTAGGGTTTGTGGCTGGCGGCGGCTGGAAGGACTGAAGGTTAGGGTTTGGTAGCTAGGGTTCCATGGCTCCGATACCATATTAGAAAAGAGAAAGAATATAGGAAAAACATGTATCTCATTGTGAGGCATACACACGTATTTATTAAGCAAAAGAGAGCCTACAGTAGATACTGTGGGCATCCCCACATGTTATTATTAAAACTTAATATCTTAATACTAAATATATATTAACACCACACACCCTCCCACGCGTCGGCATGACTTCCCCGGACCCTTCACGCGCCGACCAGAAGACCGGCCATGCGCGGCCACGCGTGAAACGCGCTCTACGCGCGCACAGAGGTTGAAGGCGACGACGGTTTTATCCGGAACAGGTGCTTTTAGTTTATGGGATGAGTTCTGGTGGGCCTCATTCAAATTGAGTTCCAACTTGATTTTTTTTCTCTTTAGAGTGTTTGGAGAGAAAAAGGAATTTTATATATGTATATATATAAAAAAAAAAAGAGGTGAAAAAAAGAGAAATGGTGGTGGGATGGGTTATGTAATGTCCCCAAAAGATTCCAAGCTTGAAATAAAGGCTTGTTAGGCAACTTGCACGTGAGACGGTTTGGTGGGCAGCTTATGTTTGGAACCCACCTTGGATTTAGTCAAATTCAAAAGGGCACACGTGAACGTTGTTTTGATTGCGATAGATCGGGCTATCGAAGGATAAATCAATTGATCCAGGAGTCAATTCCTACCATTTCAGACGTTCCGGATACATTGGACGGATCTAATCTTTGAGATTCTGCACAGATTTATTTATAATGGCGAGCATTAGTTCTTCAAAGTTCGAGGTTGAAAAATTTGACGGTCGCAATAATTTCAGCCTATGGCAAAGCACGGTGAAGGATATCCTTGTTCAAAAGGATTTGATCAAACCTCTACTTGGAGAGAAGCTCAAAAATATGACCGATGATGATTGGGCAACATTAGAAATGAAGCCTGTGAGTACCATTCGACTCTGACTGTCGAATGAGGTAAAATACTCGGTGCTGGACGAGACATCACCGATGGAGTTGTAAAAGAAACTCGAACAGCGATACATGTCGAAATCGCTGGCGAACAAATTATTGCTGAAAAAGAAGCTGTATCAGCTTCAAATGGATGAAGGAGAAAACCTAGTCGATCACATCAACGATTTTAACAAAATCTTGACCTAGTTGATGAGTCTCGATGCGAAAGTAGAAGAAGAGGACAAGGCACTTCTCCTCTTATCGTCTCTCCCATCTTCTTATGATAGTTTGGTGACAGCGCTACTTGTGGAAAATGATACTCTAAAGCCAGATGATGTAATGGCATTGCTTCAGGATACTGAGACCCTAAGGAAGCCGGCTATAAATCCTGGTGGGCAAGCTTTGGTGGCCCGGGGAGAGAGACAAGGTAAAGGTAAGAACCGAAATTCTGGAGGAAGACAGTGGTGGTCAAAGTCAAGAGGTCGAGACCAGAGCAAGGTTGTGTGCTTTTGGTGTGACAAAAAGGATCATCGCAAAAGGGACTGCGAAGAACGAAGGCTAGTACATTGGTGATGACGAAAAGAAGAGAACGAATGATGCAAATGTGGTGGAACATGTTTCGTGAAGCGGGGATGATATCCTCTGTGTCACGACGAGCTCACAAAAAGATGTGTAGTGCCACTATTGCAAAAATTATGGCCATAAGAAGTGAAATTGCCGTAAACTGATGAAGAAAAACATGAATGCCCGTGCCACTCCAAGCAATGATGAATGGATCTTGGACTCTGGCAGCTCGGTTCATGTGTGTACAAAAAGGGAAGACTTTGTCACATTCCAGGAGGTTCGAGGAACAGTGTCACTTGGTGACGATACTACTTGTGATGTCCGAGGAGTCGGAACAGTAAAACTCCGGGCATTTGATGGAGCGGTCCGAATACTGAACGACGGGAAATTCATTCCCAAAATGAGACGAAATTGATTTTCCTTAGTCGGTTGGACTCTAAGGGTTGCAAGATTACTATTGCTGGTGGACATATGGAGGTGATTCGAAGTGATGCGACGAAACTCACTGGTCAGGAGTCTAATGGGTTGTATCAGTTGGTAGGAACCACAGTCGTTGGTGGTATAGACATAACTGATGACAACAAGACGTCGAAAAGTGACAAGCGCGTTCGATTTGCTGATAAGGTTGCGAACCTCTTTGCATGATTCAGATGATCAAGCTGCCTTGACCGGGTTCAGGTTAAGGGGGTGTTGGCACCCGTTCGAGGGGGTGCGGTTGCCGAGAGAATATGGCGAGTTCACAGCAGAACAACACCAGACCAGTAGACACCAGTTTCCACCACATGGTTGGAGGGGGTGGTTTGTTGGGTGCCACCCATGTGGTGGATAAAAGATTTGAGAAGCAGGAGAAGTCATAAAGGATAGGCACCCAAATCTTCTTCCCAAATGTCAAGAACTTCGGCGCCCAACTTCGGCGCCTCAATCCCAACAGTTTTTCTCCTCTATATATGATATGGGTGTGTGTGGCAGAGTGTGTTGAGGGTGTGAAAACAGAAAAGAGTTGTAAGCTGTGAGAGAGAGCTCCTCTGTAATTGTTTTATTTGATTTAGTGAAAATTCCTCTCCTGTGGATGTAGGCTAAGCATAGACGAACCACGTAAATCTTGGTGTGCTATGTGTGTTTGTGATTTCTTTACCTCTCTAATTCCTAACATTCAACACGGTGTGTGAAATATCCCAATAGAAAGGTAGATTACCAACACAAATAAATTGTAAATTACAAAAAAACTACACAAAAGAGAAAGGGTTGAGGTGCATATTTCTCTCCCATTGGGCATCTTGTGGTTGGTCCCAACTGTGGGCAGCTTACAAATTGTCACTGAACAAAATTCATTTCCCACCATTTATTGAATATTTAGTTATTTTCAGTCATAAAAAATAGAAAAGAAAAGTAGGAACCAATGTTCATGCATAAATTTTGCAAGACGTGAATGTCCCAACTTTCAGATTGGGCAAGTTGGAATGCCACCACTAGCATATCAGAATTGTTTTTATTTGACACATTCAATAATGGAACTGGCTACAATTACACTTCTCTTGTATTTCAACATTCAAAGGCACAAATTTACCACAAATTTTTAAGTGATGAGATTTACTACAAAATTTAGAAGAATAATAAGGCGAGAGAAAAACAATACGAAAAAATAGGAAGCGGTAATTTGAAGTTATATTAAACAAAATTTGATGCTGAGCACAAATAATTAAAATTATAATGAGAAGATTACAAGCGAAATCCAGATATGAAGACCAAGTTAATTACCCCATCTTGAGCTCCTTCAAATCCATCCTGTTGGCTTTCATTCAGGTGGATAATTTTGTCAATATCTTTTCTCATAAACATTAATGTATGAATTATAGAAAACAGCAAACTACAAACAGAGGAGACATTCACCAGCAGTTTTCTTCTGCTGTTCCCTTTTCTTCTTTTGCAGTTCGTATCTATATTTACTGCATGAAGTAAAACCAAAGTCATCTCAGAGCAGGATTTTATTTGAAGCATCAAAGTGCATTCATCATTCAATAAAGAAAGCAGAAGAATATGCGCGAATATATGTTGTACTTGTAATCCATTATTCTGACAACTGGGGGATCTGCATCCGGCGATAATATTACCTGCGATAGTAGCAGTAGAAATAAGATAAAAAATAGATGTTAGCCTAATGTCACATAAGATGGGAAAAAAAAAATTGCACAAAACTAAAAACACAAAAATAACTGCATATCAATATATCTATTCATACTAGTTATAAAGTGAACTGTGAATGTATAAATGAAGTGGGCCCACACTTTGTGTAACTGTTATAGTTTTTTTGCAACATCTACTTCAAAAACTCTTCATTTTCTCCCTTCTACTTTTTCTATGCTAGAAGGAATTACAGAGAAAAACGTGAGGAAATGTGTGATGTCGGAGGAAAACATGAACAAAGCTTTCCTACAATGAGAAAGGCAATTGCACATAACTAAATGCTGCAGGATTCTAGGATGGAATTTTATGAGGTGCATAGAAAAACAAGAAGCTTCAAGAAATCAAAATAATCCCATAAAGACAACATGGCACTGAGTAGTTCATAGCTCTTAACTACCATATTACCAATTCCCCCATCCTGTCTGCCTAGAACATTAATAACGTAATACAGATATCATATGTTTTCTTAAAATAGGAGGACCAAAAAAGCACAATCTTTGACATAGGATTTACTGATTTAGGATAGGTAGTGTTGGTAATTCCGGCGTGACAAAATGTGGGCAATGTAATTAGGGTGTGTGATAAATTATAATGAGATTGGGAGACTAGACGAAGTGAGAATATTAGGGCTGAAGAATTGCCCCCCAAAGATGAAGTCACCACTCTAGAACTCTCACGAGTATAACAGCATTGCATGTAGAATCAACGATTCAATGTAGGAGACTTGCTCAAAATTGCATTAGATTTTGTCCCCTAACCATATTTGTGTATTGTTTCAGTTTGACATTGAGTTAGTTGCCAGAAAAGGACTTGTTGAAAAAATTCAAATGACAAGCTCGAAAGGCACTCAAGTAGGCTTGGCTTTTACGCGCCAGAAAGTTCTGCCTGATGTGTAGCAACCAGTTGCTAAAGTTAAAACTTGTAGGCTTGATGTAGCCCAAGTAGAGGCACCTTTTGGACCGGAAGACATGTCAATAGCCTCCATCTGAAAACCCACTATAGTGGGCAACGTGCATAGCTCATACCAGTGAGCCACACTCGAACTGCACCTGAAGGGTGCTTGACCAGATAGCTAGAAAGTAATTGACCAAGGTTAAGATTCATTATTTATTTTATATGAATTAAAACCTGTTCATGTTTTCTAGAGACTTCTATACCTTTTTGGAGAGATTTCCTAGGGTGCTTGACCAGATAGCTAGAAAGTAATTGACCAAGGTTAAGATTCATTATTTTATATGAATTAAATCTTGTTCATGTTTTCTAGAGACTTCTATACGGTTTTGGAGAGATTTTCTACACGGTTTTTAGCATACTTATTTCTCTTGAATTGGAGTTTGGAAAGAAAATTCATAGAGAGTGAAGATTGAGGGCTGGATTGGTAACCCAAATTTTTTCATCTTTTTTGCTTTTTTAGCATTAAATGTTAAAAGGATAAAATAAAATAAAAATAGGTCGTTTGGTATCTTAGCTTCATTGGGTCTCTCTATGTATGGATGCGTCGTGATTCGACGAACACAGTTTTAAACAAGTACACAAATTAAAAAAGTGACAAATTTCTTTATAAGTTTCACCTATTCATTCACTTAAGATCAAACCTATCTAGCTCTAATATTTCAATATTACATAGGGAATGCATGGCAACAAGACGAGGTATGTGCTATACTCATATTGCAATGAGGTGAGGATTGTTTACATAGGGATGCTATTTAGCATTCGGGGACTACAACACAATTTGAATAGAGAAATATTCACTCATATCAAGTTGGTAGTAGTCATTGTTTTCTACATGAGTGGGTACTCATCCCACTCTAATGTCATTTTTTATTTATTTTTATTTTATTTATTTGTTTGGGGGGTTATTTTTGTTATTGATTTTCTATCTTTTGATGTGGGTGTAACACTCCGATCCTTCTCATGGTAATGATATTATCCGTTTTGGGAAAAACCCTCACGGTTTTGTTCTTCCCAGGAGGTCACCTATACTTGCATTACACCAGCGTGAGCACGCTTAACCGAATTCTGCTAGGGTCTCTACCACCTAAGAAAAAGTCTCGTTACTGTGTAGGGGTCCAAAATTTTTTATTTATAACCCAGAAACTCCCTCTCCCTTTCCGATGTGAGATATTAGGATATCACAATCCACCCCCGTTAGGGCTGCACGTCCTCGTGCAGTAGCCTACCGGCTCCGGTAACTTGTCAGTCCTTATCGACCCACCTACTCAGTAGCCCGCCCACATGACACGCGAGACGGTAGGGGCCCACACTCAGAGATGAGGAGAGTCGGCTTTTATACCACTTGTAACACCCCGACCCTTCTCATGGCAACGATATTGTCTGCTTTGAACAAAACCTTCACAGTTTTGTTCTTCTCAAGGGGTCACCCATCCTTACATTACTCCAGCGTGAGCACGTTTAACCGAGTTCTGCTAAGATCTCTACCACCTGGAAAAATGCCTCGTTACTGTGTAGGGGTCCAAAATTTTTTTTTATAATCCAAGAACTCCCTTCTCCTTTTTCGATGTGGGATACCAAGATATCACAGTGGGAGTTATTCACATTCACTTAATAGTAATGAAATCACTTAAGTGACCCCATACATAGTATACTAGAATTGTTCATGAAAGTAATTATTTCACAACAAGGAAACCCTTCTAGGAATCTTTGGGTCCATGTATGCCCGGTCAAAACGTGATTCGAAAACATAGGGGAAATAAGGCTCGGTATGGGAATATCTAAAAGAACCCTAATTCTATCAGAGTCAGTGGCTGTTCTGGGGAGGAAAAAAAAAATAAACAGCAAGAATTTGAGTTGCTCTCTCTGTCTCGATCTCTCGGTTGTAGTATGCTTCTTCTCCGCATCTCTCTTCTACATCAACTCCATATGTTCTCTTGCATCTTCTCTTATGCTTCTTTCTTCTCTGTCTGCCTTAAACTGTTTACAGTTGTTTCGTTCCTAGCCCTTGATTATTCATCCTCTTTCTCCTATATCTTCTCCTTGAATGCTGCAACAAATTCATTTTTTGCAATCTTTCTCCTCAGCCCTTGCTTAGCGAACTAAAGCGCTAGAACGTCTCTGACAGCTTGTGGGTCATCTTTGGACTCTACACTATTGTTGCAACTTCCCTGGATTGTTCCTCTCATCGTTCCTTTCTTGCTCATATTACTTAGTTTGAGTAACACTTAGTTACCTATTGTTTAGTGAACTACTGGCTCAAAATTGGGTGTGTCCAAGACTCCAAGCTCTAATCACATGAAACCCTCCATCCTAATTTTCAGAGTTCATGTTCGGAACCCCAATGCTTAATATCACTAAACCATTTTCTAAAAACTACATTAATTATTTGATACTAGAATTAGTAATTATGCACCATAGAGCAAAACTGATTCCTCAAAAGATAATTAAGTTATATAAAGTAAACATAAGAGGGTTCACTATCTCATCTAAGAGACATTAAAAAAAACATTCCTTCTTGTGACCAGAGAGAAGAGGAGATACCAGGTCAAGTTCAGCGTCTTCAGCCATTTGAATGGCCTGGGTTTTAGACACCACTCCCACCTACACTCGCAATAAAATCGCCACAGAAAGGATTAGAAATCAACATCGTCACATAGATCACCTAATTATCACCGAAAATGTCCAAACAAAATAAAATAAAATGCAATTCCTACTAACCATACTCTGCTTTTCGTCGATTAGTCTCACGGTATCTG
>JAULJZ010150341.1:0-10060 GCA_032270985.1 Heliamphora pulchella | reverse complement strand
TTTGGGTCCACCGACCCCAAAACTGCAAAATTTCCTTTGAACTGGACCATAATCAAATTCAAACTTTCCCAAAACACAAATTAGAAGTTCCCATAATCCAAGGTTTATCAAATTACTCATCAATTTTATCATTTAAACCCAACAACCCGAAATGCCCCAATTTTTCTTTGTTTTCAATTCGGATAAACCATAACTTTCCAAATTGCACATTTAACATGCTCCAACGATAGTAGTAAGGTAGAATCATTTTTCATCACAAGAAAATATAACATTTGTGTTATTTTAATACCAAACCCTAACCTAGGGTTCTCAAAACATAGATTTTTAAGCTTTTATGTATGTAAACATAAAAATTCAACTCATATCAAATAAGACTTCAAAGATAGTCAAGGATTCTACATTTGAGACGTTCTACCAACGTGAATCAAACCTCTTGCGTGCTCCACTCGAACGAAACCCAAAACACACGGCTACGGAGAAGCTTCCAACGCACATCCATGCTCTCCAATGGTTGCTCACTCTTAGAAATGGTAAGATCTCACCCTCTAACGAACATAGAGAGCTGCAAGGAGCACCAAACCCACACCCTAAATTACCCCTCAACTTTAGAGAGAGAGAGAGAGAGAGAGAGAGAGGGGAGAACAGAATGAGCAAACCAAGCCAAAAGCCGTAACTTATAGTCTCTGCCCGACACAGACGGATCAATCGATCTGACCGATCGATCGGTCTCTGCGGCTGCACTGTCGGTCCAATTTTGAATAAGTATATCTTCTTCATCCGAACTCCAAACAGGGTCGTTCTTGTACTCAAACTGAAGCTCAGGAAGTCTACTTTTCAATGGTTCTAACCTCATTCCAAAATTTATTTTTTTACAAAATGTTATGATCAAAATAGTGAAGGTATGCCACTTTTTCTTCACACACTTTTCGCATATTTTTGTCTCGGCATCTTTTGGAACCTTATATTCTTCACTGAACATGTCTTAACATGCGTGTTCAAGCCCAAATTACTCTCTAAAGAATTACCAAAATCAAGTTTTTAATTCTTACCCAAAATTCATAGTTAATCATTTTTTAAATTAAAACGGGTTGGGTCACTACAAAATCGCATATAACCCCATATATAAGTAACTAGTGTACATTTTGTATGTTTATTTTTTTCTCCAAACAACCAATCCCCAATGCATATCAAAGTCTTAACAATTTGAGGTCTTAGAGTATTACGATTTTGATCAAGAACTTGACCACCAGTACTAAATGCGGACTTTGAATCAATTGTCGAAATGAAAATACTTAACACATCATGAGCCATCATAACAAGTTCTGAGTATCGATATTGATGAACTTTCCAAAAAGCAATTACATTAAGTTTTTTTTTGTTTTATTATTTTCTCGGCTCATTCAAATATAATTCTAATTGACTATTTTGTTTACTAGAAACAAATGTGGGGTTGTGTCAAAATTACTCCACTAGCTCATTTTGACGGCGAGCTTTGGTCTTCGACGACGATGAGCTTCGTTTGTTGCGACGGCGACGAGCTTTAGGCTTCAACAAGTTAATGCGGCAGCGCAACTTTAGGGTAAAGGGTAAAGTTTATTCGAATAAGGTTTTTAAGTTTTTGTAAACTCTGATAGGCTGATTTAAGTAACACAGCCTACTTTTAAGTTTTAATTGTAGGCACCAGTTTTGAGTTTTTCCCTCAAAATTTTTTATTTTTCTTTCTATAGTACATAACATAATGGGTATATAACCAGGTTATATACGTATTTTTAACGGATTTCGGGTTCGTGTTGTGTTTCGAGTTGACACGAAAATTAAACGTTTTAAATGAATTATTTTCAAATTCCATGGGTTCAACACTAACTTAACCTATTTATTAAACGTGATATCGGGTCGTGCCATTTTTATTCTCGTGTCGAAAATAGTCGATTCCAACTCTCTAACTTCATGTAGAGTTTGAATCATATTAAAATGTCGTGTCGTGTCAGAAATTTCTATTCTCAAGAGAATAGGAGTTGGGAACCTTGCTGTGAGACTAATTTTTTTTTATTCAAAATTTTAAAATTTAATGGGAATCGTTCATTATATTTAACTCATTGAGTAGGTAATTTTCATAAAAAAATAGGTTAATTTGACATCACTATTTATCTGATCAAAGTATATTTGTTTTAAAAAAATTAATTAACTTATAATATTTTGAAAATAAACTATCAAACAAATATATTCGTATCATATGTCTAACAATTTTTACTTGATCTGATTTTTTACACGAATTACTTACTTGATAAATTCAATATAGTAAATAATTCTAATAAAATTTTAAATAAAAAAAAATTGCTCTGGTCCCCCAGCTCCAGGATAATAAGATAAACGGCGCACCAAACATGTTATATCAAGATTTAAGCGTTTATTAAAAAAAACAAAACAAAACAAAACAAAAAAAAACGCACGTGATCATGATTAGAGATATTTTGTTTTCAATTATTTTTTTTTGACAGTTAAATTAGAAAAAGGGAATAAAAATCCCAAAATTTGAACTTGAAACCATGTGTGTGGTATTGAGCTGCTCGGGCCTATGAGCAGCGCCACCACATGTTCTTTGTTTGAATACAACATAATATGCTAAATCATGTCAAAATCCTAAAAAACGAGAATTTCAAGATATAATTTAGAAAACATTCTGTGTATTAAAATGTGTATAAAATAAAAAGAATTTTCAGGGACTAAAAGAATACATGAATATGTGAATACAAACACACGTGTATATATACGAATCTCAACTGGCCGGAACCCTAATTTCCCATCACGTTCTATGCAGAGCAACACCCCCCTTTCTTCACAGCGGATACGTCGTCCCTGCTTCCAATATTGATCGTCTGTCCCTTGGGAAAAGCCGCCGGATCGTCGCCGATGTCGAGCGCCTTCCTGCTCACGACGCGGTAGATCTGCGCCAGCACCTCCGTGAACGCACTGTCAACGTTCAGAGACTCCAGAGCCGACGTTTCCATGAAGAAAATGTTCTCTCTCTCCGCGAACGCCCTGGCGTCCTCCGTCGACACCGCGCGGAGGTGGCGGAGGTCCGCCTTGTTCCCGACCAGCATGATCACGATGTTCGAGTCGGTGTGCTGCCGGAGCTCCTTCAGCCACCGCTCCACGTTCTCGAACGTGACGTGCCTGGTAACGTCGTAGACGAGAAGAGCACCGACCGCTCCTCGATAGTAAGCGCTCGTTATCGCCCGGTACCTTCAGCAAAGAAAATCTTAAATCAGGTGAAAAATTGCGAGGAATTTTGCTGCGAACACATATACACAAAATCAAACATGTTTTTTTCACGTAAGATGAATTCCAATTTTCACGTAAAAGAAATGTGTTTAATTTTGTGTCCGAATGTGTATAGCTAGCATTTTTGAACTCGAAGAGTATTTTGAGATTTTTATCCTTGAATTGCATATAAGAAGAGCATCTTAAGCTTCCAAAACAAATTGATCTTACAGCCAAGGCTCAGGTTCCGTTTGGTTTGGCTTCTATTTTTTTTTTGCGATTTGTTTGTTATAAGTAAAAATTCATTTGATTTTTTAAATTTAAAACGTCTATTCTCATTTGTACAAAATAATAATAATGCACACAACAAAAAAAGTCTACTCCATTTCTAAAAAGGCAAAAAATTCTATTGACATTCCAAACAAACTTACAACTCCAGAAAAATGAGGGCAAATTAGATTCAACAATACTACATATCCAAAAAATCATCACAGAATTTGAAATGGATGAATCAAATTTGTGTTGGATCCAAACACCTAAATGAATTTAATCTATTCATTTTCAATTTAGGAACAGGGACTGTTTTCTGAGACTATATCTTTTCTGAAAGATTTGTCAACAAAAAGTAAAAGCAGAGTAGATTCATGTTCCAAAGATGCTTAAAAGTCAAAATATTATGTTTTCCTGAACATTTTAATTTTTTTTACTAGATTTGTGCACTAAATTTTTGTCCATAAAATTCGTCCAAGAGACAAAAATAAACAATAATCCAAAAATTATCTCGAACTAGGCGAGAAAAAGAAATGAAAGCCTCAGAATTGGGCCATAGCTCAGCAAGGAGTCTCTCTTTCTTTCTCTCTCTCTCTCTTTCTTCTTGTGGTTCTTTAGGTGAGATTCTAAGCTATAATTTCAAAAGTGATTCTACGGCCACAAATAATGGGTAACTGACCAAATAGTTTTTTGTAGTCATAGTTTTTTGTCGTTTCTCTTGTTTATGTTTAGTCATTCATTTATCATATCTGCAATTAACATTTTTCTAATATTAATGTAGGAAAGCAACACCAAAAATCTTGTAGAACCAACTTCATTTTCACACAAGTGAGAATTCAATCTGATTTGTCCCATGGTATGATATATACCTTTAGTTAAGGTTACAAGTCTTGTGTAAAAATACAAGTACTTACATAGGGGGCTGTACGCTACTTAAAACATAACATAGTTGACATTTTCTGCAACAAAAGCTGTAATTAACATAATAGCCATTACACATTGTGCATCTCAAAGAGGCATTTCAAGAGGTTAAGAATCAACCAAACTATTGCAAAGAAGATTGTGCCTCATGCAGCCAATTTAGATATTACTCATTTAAATATAAGAAAGTATTAGGTGCCCAAATCGAGACAAATGACTGACACATTTCTCTTACATGTTGTGAATTGCGCAATTATGTGAAGCCCACTATTTATGAGAACTGTATTCAATTTTGTGTTTGTATCGGTATTCATAGAAAAATTCTTTAAAAATGAAAGCATAAGGGTATATGTACTTGTCACAAAAGCTTGAAACATTTTCACCAGAATCTTTCTTCGTTTATGCCACAGATTGAAACATCTTTTAAGATTGTCTCCTCAACACTTTTTTGCTTCAAAGCTGTCTAGTATGTACTTGTTACAAAATTACAGGCTCTTATTTATAGATTTTCATTTCAAAAACATCCTCAATGACTTTTGATTGGAGATGTAATGTTGTTGGGTGCTATATTCGGGTTGTTTGGCAAAGCTATTGCTAATAACTTTTAGCTTTTTATTATTAATTTTAACTATATATTATAAGTTTTTCTTAACACTCATAATTTCTGTTAAAACTTATAATTATTTTTTTTTATTTCAGTTATAAGTTATAATTTTTACCACACAACTTTTGTTATAAATTATAATTTATAAGGTACTAATTTTAGTAATGCCAAACAACACTATTATATATATATATATATGTATGTATATATATATATATATGTGTGTGTGTGTGTGTGTGTGTGAAGTCAAACACAAACCAATCAATTTCTAGATATTCTCGTAACAATTCGGCCCCAATCAAAATTGCTTTCACTGACACTAACTCAATCTGATTTCTAAAACATACTTTTTAATTAATCTACAGATGAATTAGTCTCTGTCAGTATCAACAAGTGAGTTTAGCTAGACTTCTTTTTTTGGCTTTTCTTGTTCTCATTTCTTTATAATTGGCAATTAAATAATTAGAATAATGACCAAAGATTTTTCTTTTAAATTACAATCTTAAAAAAAAAAAAAACCCAATATCAACGCACTAGTGAGCTTGGCTACTAGGTGGGTTGTGTAAGGGAAGTAAGAGGGGAAATATTTGTAAAGTCGTGACAAGAGATCTAAATATTATTTTTGTATATAGCAAACAAAACCTGCAACACTTCTCGTTTGGTTGTATTTATTTGTTTTTTATAAATCAAAAATACAAAACACGTTCGGCAAGTACATGTTTTTGTAAAGTTTTATTTTGAAAAAAGATATACTCGAAGGAGGCTCCTTCTAGCCATTAGCGTGAGTAGAGTTGCCCAAGAGCATTGTTGGGATGAGGAAGCCATGATGGTCTAATGTAGGATACGCAACGGTGGTCGAGGTGATCCAACAAAAGCGGCTAATAGTGGTGCAAATGGGGAGTTTGCAAGTAGAAGAGTTGGTAAAGATGGTCGTTAAAGACTGAAAATATTGAATAGAGGTAAGCAAAGTTACCAAAAATTATGGCCGCAGGTGGTGACAATGATGATAGCCAACTATAAGTGGATGGAGTTAGCGATTTTTGATGAGAAGATGGTGGGTAGACCTGTCGGTTGATGCATAGAGCAAGTGGCAATTTGTTGAAAGAGCTAGTGGGCGGAGGTAACAGTTTGTAGAGAGAGAGAGCAAGCGGGTGGTGGTGGTAGCTGACAAGAAGAGCTGGTGAAGAGAGGTGACGATCCATTGGGCAAAGGTGGATTGGGCAAAGGTGGAGTAAGCGGGTGTGGAGTAGAGTTCCACCTAGGTGGGTGATGTCCGGAGGTAAAAGTGGTGGTGGCCTGAAAGAGTTGACAATGATAATGACTAGTAATGATGGGTGGATGTGCCAGTTGATAAAAAGAAGTGATTGGGTGAGAGAGGTGGTTGGGTGGAGGGGTAAAAGTGGAGGGGGATATGGTAATTAAAAGTGGTGGTTGGAAGTGTTTGTCAATAATAATAACAAAGGAGTTGAATAATTGAAGATGAAAGAGAAGAAAAAAAAATAAAAAAATATTTACAGAACACTTAGAAATACATTTTTTATTTTTAAGAATGTATTAAAAATTTTAACATATTTATATTTTTTTACAATAAAATAATTACTAACCGTATTTTTAATTAAAACAGAAAACAATAAATAACCTTCCCATCCGACATTTCGATGTTAGCAGAAATGCCCAGTTTTGTTACCATGAAAATATATGAAAACCAACGAAATTTAAATTCTCCAAGATTTTCATTAACTGCAACCTAAAAGGAGAGTTCATTGTATAATAATAATAATAATAATAATAATAATAATAAACCTTTTTTCGATAATTCTAAGCAAAATGAGGACAGAAACTCAAAATCTTTCCTATTCGCCTTTACTTTATCTTTGATTTGTTGGAACGAAACCTAATCTATATCATTAATCAACAAAACGAAAATGCATAATTATGAAATATGCATGCATCATTATGGATATATCTTGTCATATATTTGGGTCTATATATAATTATATATACAGAGAGAGAGAGAGAGAGAGAGAATGAATGATGGGACCTTTCTTGGCCAGCGGTATCCCAAATCTGGGCCTTGACGATCTTATCGTCGACCTGAATGCTGCGGGTGGCGAACTCGACGCCGATGGTGGATTTGGATTCGAGGCTGAACTCGTTGCGGGTGAAACGGGACAAGAGATTTGATTTTCCGACCCCGGAATCTCCGATCAATACCACCTTGAACAGGTAATCGTAATCGTCGTCTGCCCTATACGCCCCCATCATTTTCCTTTCATATCATCAAATTATCATCATTAAATAATACACACACACAGAACAAGGGGAGAGATCGATCAAATTATCATCATTAAATAATACACACACACAGAGAACAAGGAGAGAGAGAGAGAGAGAGAGAGAGAGAGCGTTTTCTTTTTTTCTTTGTTTTATATACGAATGTGTGTTCTTCCTCGACTCGATTCTCCGAGTATAAGGAGAAGTTATTAATTTAGTGGTCGGATTGACAATTGGCCTTTGGCATAATTACTTATTTTTTTAATTTTATTTTGTATTTAGGCTCCATTTGGGCTTTCTTTTCTAAAAAAGTGATTTTTTACCAAAAAGAAAACCAAGTTTTAAGACATTGTTTGATTTCTCTAAAAAGTTAAACTAATTTTTTTTTGCAAGAAAAAAGCCAATATACATTAACTTTTTTTTTTGAGTAAAATAATTATAATACTCTTAATTAAAAAGTCAATTTTACTTTCAATAATAAAAAAAATTATGCCAATATCCGACGTACTATAACTTAAAAGTAAAAAATAAAGGCATATTTGATATTTTAATAAAAAAAAAGTTATCATAAAAAAATTATCTCAAGCAATTTAATTTTTATTTTTTTCCCTTTTTAAAAGAAATTAAACATCATAAAAGCCAAGCTTTTTAATCATCTCAAATAGGGTTGTTACACTTTTTTCATCTCTTAATCAATTATTATACTTTTTTTACTTCTTTCATCTGACACGAATTGAAAAAACAAAATTTTTGATTAAAATATAAAAAAGTTTTAAAAAACAAAAAAAATTAAAAATAACTAATAAATTAAATTATATGTTGTTTAATTTTATCTTTAGTGAACATTTTGTTTTTTGTTTTTTGTTTTTTTTATTTTTTGAACAAAATGTTATACTTTTTTGGCTCCTTTTTATTGAGATGATCTAAAAATCTTAAAAATTCTAATTAATTCAAAGATGATTCTTTTTAAAAAGACGACAGATAAGTAAAATTCTCACAATTGCCAAAACAAAGCCAATTTTAACATATTAACATAGTGTATTTAATCAATAATATATGATTGTTATGCATTTTTATAAAAGGATTTTATATTAAAAATATTAATTATTGCGCAAAAATGAAATGAAATGAAATGGTAGGTTGATCTTGGCATGATTATCAATATAATCTTTCTTATATCTCAAGCTAGCGTTATCTTGCCGTTATTAAATTATTAAACTTTGTATGTTTTTTTTCTATAATATAATATGTATATTGATTTTTTTATTATAAGAAAAACTTACACTATATTAAATCTAAGGGGAGTCACTTTTAATTATTCCTTGTGAAGCTTGAACTCTCAATGCCGAGTAATTATTTATTCGGTGCTCCTGAAATACTATGTAACAATTTTAAATAGTATTTTCATTCAATATCGTAATGATTAATATTACGATAAGAACATAATTACTCATTTTGCTGAATGGTTAAAAAACAAGAAGTGATCCACATAATAGTGGTGTTTGACATGACTGAAACTAATAGCTCATAAATTGTAACTAGTAGTAGAAGTTGTGAGTGTCTGGTAAAAATTGTAATTTGTAGCTGAAATAAAAAAAAATTATAAGTTGTAACAATTTGTCCACCTAGCTTGTAGCTTATAGCAGAAACTGTGAGTATTTTGTAAACTTGTAATTTGTGGCTCAATATATTAGATGTGGTGTTTGGCATTAAACTAAAATTAATAATTTATAGATTGTAGTTTGTAGTAGAAGTTATGAGTGTTTGGTAAGTATCATATAACTTGTGGCTGAAATAGAAAAAAAATAATTATAAGTTGTAACATCACTGCAAGAAAATATATTTTTTCCGACCAAACTTTCTGACCAAACACTATTTGCTCGGCGAAAGTATAGACTTTCCACTGCTAAACGCATATTGGTCAGCGAAGGTGTAGCCTTTCCGCGACCAAATACAATTTGATCGGCAAAAGTATCATTTTATGCGACGAAACACTATTTTGCTGGCAAAAGTGTAGCATTTTCCCTGACTAAATCCATTTTGGTCGGCGAATGTATAATTATTTGCGACTGAACATGGTTTGGTCGGCGAACATATGGGGTTTTCCACGACTAAATACATATTAGTCGGCGAAAGGATAGGTTTTCGCGACGAAAAACAGGGTGGTCGACGAAAGTATATTTATAATTAATGTATAGTTACACACTACTGAAGCTTACCCGCTAAATTGTGTTTGCAAACTTCGAAGTCATTTTCGCCGCCTCTGAGTATACTCTCAAACCCTAACTTGCTTGGCACTGCACGATCGTCTCTCACGCCGTCGGCCTCCCCCGACCTCACCGCCGATTCACGAGCACTGCCATTCCCCACCAACGCCCTTGCACCGCCACACCGCCGCACAGCCGCCTCGCCATCGCGAATCTGGTGAGTGAATCACTGGGTCTGTCTCCCTCTCTCTCTCTCTCTCTCTCTCTCTCATTGAGGTACCAACGCATGGCTTCTTTTTCTTTATCAAGAACAAATCCATACGTTTTTTAAGTTGGGGGTTAGTTTCTTGGGTTTGATTTTTAATTTCCTGGGTTTGATTTTTAAAGCAATCGACCTTGCTCCAGCCACACCGCCGCCTCGCCATCACCCCATCTGCGATCGAGTGAATCCGGTGAGTGAATCCATCTTTCTCTCTCTCTCTCTCTCCTATTCTCTGTATAAAAGAAGAATGGGAAAAAACTG
>JAULJZ010150340.1:0-10060 GCA_032270985.1 Heliamphora pulchella | reverse complement strand
ATAGTTCTTTAGTGGTGTGAACTGTAATTCAGTATTTTATGAAAATTGCAGAAATCGCTACTAGTTTTTCATAATTGCAGATACCGCTATGAGATTTTCTCAATTGCGAAAACCGTTGATACATGTCTGTGTTCCACTGGAAATCTTACTCACAATTACTCCTCAAGTCCCTGATGTAGCCTTATAAATATGCAGGTAGGCTGAACCAGTTTCATAACTTGTCTTCTAAAAGTAAAACTGTTCTGGTTCTATCGGTACGAGTTCTCAGAGGATTATAGCCCACACTATATCTGGGAATCGCATAAGAAAATACAGTAGAAGATCTGACCGGAGTTTTAACTCGGATTCAAATCGTAGTTGAAGATTCGACTTGTAAAAATGTATTTTTCTAAATTAACTTCAGAAGCACGGGTTTTATTTTGATCGTTCGTCATCAAAAGTTTTTATCTTCAGCCCGTTTTGGCATTTGTCCGTCTATTTTCCGTTAATCGTTTGTAAAAATAAAGATTTTGGCAGTCCTACCTCCAACAATTGGTATCAAAGCCGTTTTATTTTTTATTTTTGGTTATCGGGTTAGGTAGTTTTAGAATCGTTGCTAACTTTATTTTACAAGCGGTCTAATCCCGATTTTATGATCGTCATTAATTCATGTTTGATTGAATGGTTTATGAATGATGATTATTTTTTTTAATCACGAGAGTTGATCATGATAGATTGAATGTGAGCTTTCGGGACATAGGATTGATGTAATAGTTAGTTTTATATTTTTAAATATCTGTTTAGATTATTTAAGAACATGTTAAATATATCTAAGAACACGAATAACGGAGGCGGCACAGGCAGTGCTTTGGGATTTTACGGGCCACGGATCGCGATAAGTTTTTAATAGTTTTAAACAATTTTTTTTCAATGATTTTTCTGCGGTATTTATGTATCCAAAAACAGCATAAAAATAAGTTAAAAACAACGGGGAAAAATCACCAAAATAGCCCGATTTTGACGGCTTTGCCGGTGGTGGTTTGGCGACAGTTTTTATGATTTTTTGTGCCATTTTTGGAATTGTTTTTTGGTAATTTTTTAAACATAAAATAGTAATAAAACATACCTCAAAATATTTTCAAAACCCAGAAAAAAAACTGGGCTAAAATCACAACCCAAACAGGCAGTTAAAGGCAGCGGCGTTGGTGGCCGACGGCAACAACTTTCATGTAGTTTTTCGACGATTTTTCGAACTATTTTTGAGCAATTTTTTGACAGAAAGATTCTAATTTTTGAGATCTTTCCAAATGTATAAAGAACGTCGAAAACGGAGTTCGGATGAGGCCGAAATGGCCTCGGGAAGTTGGCGGTTCCAGGCGGCGGTGCTGAGGTGCGGCGGCATCAGCTTTGGGCAATTTTTTCGAAAGTTTTTAGGGCTGTTTTTGAGTTGATTGCTTTATAAGAAATAGTACTTTTTGAGAGTTTTCTTTTGTTATAAAGTATGCCGAAAATAGAGTTCGGGAAGAGATAAAAACTGCCTCGAGAAGTTGGTTGTGCAGTGCTGTTGTGGCCAGCAACGTTTTTTGTGGTTTAGGCAATTTTTTCAACCGTTTTTCAAGCAGTTTTCAAGTAGATTTTTGACAAAAAAATTCTATATTTTGACAGCTTTTCAACAATATAAAGCTCATCAAAAACGAAACTCGGATGAGGCAGCTAGAACTGCCTAAAGGCGGTGGCAAGGCGGCGCCGGTGGTGGTTGGTGGTGGCTAGCTATTTTCTCCCTTCCGGGGTTGCTTTGTGTTGATTTTTTGATAGATACGGGACTGATTTGATATATATTAATATATTAGATAGTATCAAAAAAGTTTGATGCAATCAGGACACATGAATCAGAGATAAAAGATGATTTTTACAGCTTATTCTTTTTAGAAGACTGAAGCGTTTCAACATTTCACTTGGATCATAAAACTGGGATATATGCATCGTGTTTATATATATATGAACTGTGTGGATGATTGCATATCTGTTTTATTTATCCCGTTAATTTAATTAATTCAAAAATTTTGTTTTAATTAAAATATTTTGTAATGGAAAATAAAATTAAGTTTTTTTTAATTAATTAATTTTAATTAAATGAAAAGGCTTTAGATATTTTTTTTACAAAATATCATGTTTAAGATGATTTTATAAAATCGGATATCTTGAAAAAACGTGGGAATTAATTCTGAATTTTAAATTAATTAAATAAAAAAATATTTAATTAAAATAAATTATTAATTTTTAAAAAATATGGAACGAAAAATAAAATAAATAAATATCTTTAATCACTACCTTAGCTGAAAAGTTGAAGAAAAAACTGTGCATTTATAAAAATTTATTTGCGTAAGCATTTATAAAAATTTATTTGTTACGCATTTAAACACGAAAAGATGGTTTGATAAACCAAAATATTTGAAATCGTGTACATGGAAAGATGTTTGATTATTTCAGATCGTGCGTTTTTCAAAATTAATAAATTTATTTTAATTAAACGAATTTTTATAATCCTAAAAGTTGTTTCAAAAATCTAAGTGGGAGAGAAAATTTATTTACAGATAAATTTTGCGGTCTCCATCACCAGTTTGTAGGCGATACAATTAAACCCTGCGTGTCAACAATAAGGTCTTCCTCCCTAACGGGCAGATTAATTGCGGTATCACCAGTACAAATCTCATTTAGGGATAATTCTTAGTGTGAATCAGTTCTTCATCTGAAGGGTTCATTATGAAACGATTGATTTGTAATTAGGTGATGGTTAACACTTAGCTGTATATAATAGTATCCTCTCCATTTGAGTCATTGATATTATATACTGGACGAAAACTATGTCAGCTATTTAATTTTAATTGGCATGATCAGTTGCCTAGATAGTAAAATTAAAAAGAATTGGTCTGTCTAGTCTTATGAAGGATAGTAGATGTCTTCCTATAAAGGCATACTATTCTCAGGTTACCAGGCTACTGGCGAATTAATTTTAAAATGGTAGAGGGAACCAAATTAAAATAAATTTAAAATTTTGCTCATCATAAATAACAATTTTTTTAATTATGTAATTTTCAAGATTAAAATGACTTTCAACCCACTCGTTTTAATACTGAAAGAAAACAAACTTACGGGACCAAATTTTGTTGACTGAAAAAGTAACTTGGATATAACTTTAACTACGAATAGTATTCTTTCAATACCAAAAAATGTGTCTGTTTTAAAAAAAATGTTCTTCCTCTGGACCGAAAGGCATGAAGAAGAAAAAAAAGTTCAGAAACAGGGATACACGATTTTTAGGGTAGTTAGTGGGCCACAAATTGGTGTGAAAAAGTCAAAAGGCAGATATTTTCACTGTAACCAGATACGGCACTGAAAAAAGCTATGTCTAGTATTTCTCAATAAGCAGAACAACAATGATAATTTATGTTCACTGGTTGTGAAAATATGTTTAGTAGTGTTATCTGCCAGTACCTTGTGTGTAGAAACATGAGCCACTAATCATGTATATAATTCCTTGCAGGGATTCAGAAAATCAGACAACTTAGTGATGGAGAGATTTACCTGCATATGGGTAATAATACAAAGGTAACAGCAGTTGCAGTAGGAGATGTAACTCTCAGTTTTGGTAGAGATCGAATTTTAATATTGTTAGATTATCTTTATGTACCTGCCATTAGAAGAACTTAGTTTTCATTTCTAGATTGGTAAAAGACAGATATTTGATTTATTTTAATAATTTTGTGGTTATTAAGGATTATAAACAGGTTATCTGTTCTGGTACATTGGTGGATGATCTTTATATTATTACTCCAATCTCTCCTATACTACAACCGACTGAAATGAATAACACATACAATTTATCATATAAGAGAAAGTTTTCTACTCTAATGAACTAAATGTTTCTTTGGCACTTATGCTTAGATCATATTAATCTAAAAAGGATAAACAGACTGGTAGCAGATGGACCTTTAAGTTCATTAGAAGTGGAGGCACTTCCAGTCTGTGAATCTTGCTTAGAATGTAAAATGACCAAGAGGCCCTTTTCAGCCAAAAGCTATAAAGCTAAAGAACCGTTGGAGTTAGTTCATTCTAATGTGTGTGGTCCTATGACAATCCGGGTTAGAGGTGGTTTTGAGTACTTCATCAATTTCATTGATGACTACTAAAGGTATGGATACATTTACTTGATGCACCGTAAGTTTGAAGCTTTGAGAAATTCAAAAAATTCAAGGCGAAGGTGGAGAAGTATCTGGATGAAAGTATCAAATCACTACAATTCGACCGTGGTGGGGAATGCCTCTTTAGAGAGTTTAAATACTACTTGTCATTAGAGGGGATTACATCATAGTTGACTGCACTTGGCACTCCACAACAGAATGATGTAGCAGAAAGAAGAAATAAGACTTTTATGAGATGGTAAGGTCCATGATTAGTTATTTAGATTTACCCGATTCATTTTGGAGACTCGCTTTATAAACAACGACATACATTCTGAACTTGGTACCTTCTAAGTCAGTACCTTTTACTCCCACAGAATTGTGGACCGGGTGTAAGCCTTGTCTGAAACACATTCAAATTTGGGGGTGTTCAGCACATGTGCTGAAAGGGAACGCGGGTAAGTTGGAACCGAGGACAGAAGTCCATTTCTTTGGAAGAGCCATTTGACAAGATCCCGACAGAACTAAATACTAAACCTTGTAACTACAATGAAGCACTTCAGAACAAAGATGTAGTTTTTTGGCAAAGGGTTATGAATTTAGAGATGAAATCTATGTATTCTAATCAGGTCTGGGAACTTGTAGAACCACCCGAAGGGATAAAATCCATTGGATACAAGTGGATCTACAAGAGGAAGACATGAGCAGACGGGAAGGTAGAAACCTTTAAAGCTAGACTCGTTACTAAAGGGTTCACTCAGAAAGAAGGGATCGATTATGACGAAACTTTTTTGCCGGCAGCCATGCTTAAGTCTATCCAGATTCTCTTATTTATTGCCGCTCATTTCGATTACAAAATCTGAAAAATAGATGTCAAGACAGCTTTCGTTAATGGAAGTCTTGATGAGTGTATCTATATGATACAACCAGACTGATTCATTGCAAAGGGCCAAGAACACATGTTGTGTAAGCTTAATAGTTTTGATAAGTGTCCGGATGAGTCCTGTATGCACAAGAAGCATGACGGAAGCATGGTGATCTTTCTAGTACTTTATATAGATGATATCTTACTCATCGAAAATGATGTGAGGCATTATCTATGGTTAAAATATGGTTATCTAGGCAGTTCGATATGAAGGACTTGGAATAAGCCAGTCACATCCTTGGGATCAAGCTTGTGCGAGATAGGACACAAGGATGTTGGTTTATCACAAACAAAGTTTATCGATGACATCCTTACTCATTTTAGCATGTAGAATTTCAAGAAAGGGTTTTTCCCTTCTAGGCATGGAATCACTCTATCCAAGAATCAGTGTCCTATGATACTTGATGAGATAAAGAAGATGAAGGTAGTTCCTTATGCTTTGGCTGGAGAAAGCCTCATGTATACTATGCTTTGCACTAGACTCGACATCTGCTTTGCTGTTGGCATGGTTAGCAGATATCAGTCTAACCCAGGGTAGGAGTATTGGATTGCGGTAAAAAATATAATCAATTACCTGAAAATGACTAAGGATTATATGTTGGTTTACTAGGTAGACAGTCTAGTACCTTTGGGGTACACAGACTCAAATTTTCAGTCAGACATAGAGCTTACATCAAGAGACAACCTTGTAGATCTTTTTACAAAGAGCTTACCGGGTAAGACTTTTGATAGTTATGTAGAGGGCATGGGAGTCAGATGTATGACAGCATAATTTTGAGTATAAGTGGGAGATTATTAAGGTTGGTATACTGAAAATTATATTTTTAGTATTTACTTTTATTTTAATAAAATTAATTTTTTATTTTATGAAAATCTTTATGAGTAATGTATGTGTATCATTTATTTAATGTTATACATGGATATCCGATATTCTGTATAGTATTTAATCTGGTGTATAGAGTACGACTTGCACACAGAAGATTAGATTTTAGGTTCTTGCAAAATATAAGTTTTATATTTACAGTTTAGATGGAAATGGACATACCATCGGTACGACTGTGGCACAGAATTTTAGTTGGCCTGTCTTGGTTACGGGGAACAGATAATAGCGTCGTCTATCATTTTGACTCTCTATGCCAGTACACTTTGTGTGTGTTGAATGGGACATTTGAGGTAATTAATTTTATACTGACTATATAAATTAATTTACACCTCAAGGTTCTTATGAATAGTGCTTATCCTCTTAATCCTGAAAAAATTATTGATTTGCATATATTTAATATTCATTATTTTGATTCATTAGAGGGTGATATCTTGTATTGGTTTATATTTTTCGTGAGTTGAATAACAGTATTATTTATATGGCAAATATTAATTATTGATAGAATCTACGTCCTGAAAGATCGGGATTGACGATACCCCTTTAAGGAAGCTTATAAGTTTTGACCGGATCAAACCCTGCAGGTGGATTTGATTATCCGGCGGTCAAATAAGTTAAGCGGATGGGCTTAAGAAATTTCAAGATACCGATTAAATTAAATTGTCAGTAATTAAATTTAATTGGCGAGTATCAAAAATCTTAATATGGGGAGAAATGGTAAGAATTTATTAACAGGAACTCAATGCTAAATGGTTTTGAGATTATGGGTCAGAGTGCAATTATAGTTCTTTAGTGGTGTCAATTGTAATTCAGTGTTTTATGAAAATTACAGAAATCGCTGCTAGTTTTCTATAATTGCATATACCGCTATGAGGCTTGCTTAATTACGAAAATCGTTGATATGTGTCTGTGTTCCACTAAAATTTTTACTCATAATTACTCCACAGGTCCCTGCTGTAGTCCTATAAATATGCGGGTAAGCTGAACCAGTTTCATAACTTGTCTTCTAAGACTAAAACTGTTCTGATTCTGCTGGTACGAGTTCTCAGAGGATTATAGCTCACATTATATCTGAAAATCGCATAAGGAAATACAGTAGAAGATCTGATGGGAGCTTCAACTCGAATTCAAATCGTAGTTAAAGATTCGACTGGTAAAAAGGTATTCTTCTAAATTAATTTCAGATACGCGGGTTTTATTTTGATCGTTTGTCATTAAAAGTTTTTATATGGACCCCATTTTTGTGTTTGCCCGTCTAGTTAATTTTTTCTGTTAATCGTTTGCAAAAATAAAGATTTTGGCAGTCTTGCCTTCAACAAACTCAACTCAAATAAAATCAAAACCTATTATGTCCTTTTTTACGAAAAATCAATTTTAAACTTATGGTGTGAAATATTTTATTTTATTTTTATCCAATAAATTAGTAAAAATACTTTATTAAACGACTTTATTTTGAGAAAAAGATAAATCCTTGGCTTCGTTTGTTTTACTGTTTTTTGCATTTTCTGATGTTTGTTACGAAAAAAAATAAAATTCAGTGGAAAATATTTTCCAAATTTTTAAGGCAGAACATATTTTTCACCTTTACCATCGCACCACTGCTTGCATAACTATTATACCACCAGTATAGGATTCAGATGGCCAATGGTTCGGGGGTCCAAGTTTCCAAATTCTAGGGGTCTTGGGAGTTCGAGGGTCTAGGGGTTTTGGGGTCCTAGAGTCCCGGGGGTCCTAGGGTCCCGGGGGTCCAAGGGTCCGGGGTCCCAACGGTCCTGGGGTCCAGGTTTTAGGGGTCTGGGGTTCTAGGGGACTTGTGCTCTTGGGGGTTCCGGTGTTTAGGGCTTTGGGCCTTGGTGTCCCAAAGTCTTAGTGGTCTCAGGGTCCAAGGGTTGAGGGACCTAGAGATCTAGGGTCCTGGGGGTTCGGGGTTCCAAGGGTCCGAGGTCTCGAGGTCCTGGGGTCCCAAGTGTTCATAGTCCAAGGGGTATGGGGTTTGGGGGTTCGGGTTCCCGAGGTCCCAATGATTTGGGTGTTTAGGGGTCTGGGATCCTAATGGTCCTGGCATTCCAAGGTCCTGGGGTTTCGGGGGTCTTGAGAACCTATAATTCGGGGGTCTAGTGTCTGGGGTTTTAGAGATTTCGGGTTCCACGGACCCAGGGGTTCTAGGGTTCGGGGGTCTAGAGGTCAGGGGTCCCAGGGGTCTAGTGTCCAGGGGATCAAAGGTTGCAGACATCTAGGGTCCCAGGGGTTTGGTGTCCTAGGGATCTGGGATCCCAGGGATTCCGTGGTCCCAGGATTAGGGGATCTATGCTACAGGGTCTCGGGGTTCGGGGTTTAGGGTTCTGGGGGGTCTGAGGGTTCTAAGGTCCCTAGGTCCTAGGGGTTTGGGTCTGGGATGTCTGTGGTCTCGAGGGTTTGCGGTTCAGGGGTTCAGGTATCTAGGGTCTTGGGGATCCTGGTGTCTAGGGGTTCAGGGTCATAGGGTCTCGGGATTCAATGACTCGAGATATTGGGGTTCAGGGGTCGGGGGTCCTAAGGATCTAAGGTTTTAACGGTCCGACATTCTAGGGGTCCGGGGTCTCGGGGTCTTGAGGGTCCAGGGTTCTGGGGCTCTAAGCTGTGGGGTCCTAGGCTCCAGGCTATGGGGTCCCGGGGTTTGGGCCTCTACGCTCTAGGGTCCTAGGGGTCCTGGGGTCTCAAAGGTCTGGGGTCCTAAGTGTCCACAGTCTTGGGGGTTGGTGTGAGACCCTGTACCGTTTCATTTTGATATATATATGCATATTCGGTGTTTTTCAACACGTTTTTGCATTTTTGCCTTAATATGCTTATATACGTTTTGATGCATATTTTGGTTAAACTGAACATGCGGGGTTGCTTCCCGGGGTTGTAGGGAGTTTCTGTGCGAATTTTAAAAATTTTTAAAAAAAGAAGATATTTTGGAGGCCTATAAATATCTGGCGTTAGATATTTTCAAAATATATTTTCAAAACTTAGCGACTAAGTTTTCTCAAAATTCTCTCTGCCTTCTCTCTAACTTCTCGGGGGCCCGGGGCTTGGTTTTCAAGGATCCAACAGCGGATCCTTGCTATTGGCTTCGTGGTCTACGCATCCATCCAGACGAAATTTAATTTCGATAAAGCTCGAATTTGCACGTAGATCGAGGTATCGGGTTTTTAACCCAACGAGGTAGGATATTAGATTTTCCTGCTGTATAAGGATGTTATATGTAATCTTATGCATTTCTACCGGTTAAAAACGCATGAAAGGGTGATTTATGTTTTAGATCTGATTTTTGATTTAAAACTACTTTTCGGCATTTTCGGTGGACAGAAGGGTGTTTTGAGAGTTTCTTTCGAGGCTTGAGGTTGTTGGAGGTTTGGTTATGCCCGTGGGTATCAAAATAAGTGGTTGGAGGCTTTGATTTTAGGTTTATACATGTTTTGGGAGTTGAAAAAACTTATTTTGGGGCTTAAAACTCGAACTGGGACGTTTTGGAGCGTCAATGGACACTGAGGGGTGCTCAAGCGCCCAGCAGACGCCTAGCGAGCGCTGCATTCTGGTGGACTGGCGCTCAAGCGCTCTACGAGCGCCTAGCGAGTGCCGGGTCCGCAGGGCTATTTTTGGGCCATTTTTATTTGATCATATCTCCCTCACCCGGACTCAAAATTGGGTCATTTTTGTATTTAAATTGAAGCCCCGAAAGTCTTCTTTCCAATGGAACCTCTCTCACCTTAAAATTCTTTTTCTAAAAAATTTTATGACCAAAAGAGTGAAGGTATGTCAAGATCTTCAAACCGTTTTTCACCCGTTTTTGGCCGAATATTTGGGAAAAAGGTTATTTTTCATCCTTGTGATCCCTATGATCAAGTCTCTTGTTCCTTGGGAGTTTATTTGTGGGTGTGTCACGTGACCCGGGTGTTGGGACGCGATAGTGATGGTTGGCCAGTTACGCTACATTCAGTTGTATGCTTTTCACCAGTTGAAATGCTTATATATCATGTTTTGAGTTCAAACCTTGTTTAGTCGGATAAAAGCATGTTTTACGCTTTTCTTGGTTTATTACATGATATGACTTGTGGGTGTTGGGTTTTCAAA
>JAULJZ010150339.1:0-10060 GCA_032270985.1 Heliamphora pulchella | reverse complement strand
AAAGACAGATAAGCATGCTAACACATAGTCACGTAATATCATGTCATCACATCTCACATACCGAGGAGAACCGACAAAAAAGACTCGTTCATCTGAGTAACCTACTTAGATTCCTTGCTAGAAATCACGTCCGCGAAACGCGTCTCTAGCATGGCTCCCAAGTATGTGAATCCAAATGCCCAAAGGCAAGACTAATCAATCCTAAGGTCCAACAACCATACCCACGTATGCACCACAAGCTAAGCAGGCTATCATGCTTATGTAAGAAAACTCTTAAACACATGCAATCAAGCACGCATACATCCTCACAAGGTGATGTACCCTCTTTCCCATAGCTCATAGGTATTCGAACCCAGAGTTTTGATAACAAGTTTTCACGCCCTAAACATCCGGGTCACGCGAAAGCCCACCAAAACACCCATTTAAGAAAATAGGTTTTACAGTTCGAAATCAAAGCCAACATTTGAAGAAATATCCTCACAGTTCAACTCTCATAAAAACTGTAAATCATGCAATCTCATACATGAATAAGCATATCACCAAAAGGCGTACAAAACTCGCCTTTTGAAACATGCATTACATGACGAGGTATATGCACAAAACAGGAGAAACTACGTCTAATCTTCTGTCTCAATGGGCATCTAGGTCATCTCCTCACGTCCACCTGAAAAAGTTTTCAAAAAAACCCACTACGTGAGCCAAAGCTCAATAGAAACAGACTATAAAGTTGTAAACCACCAATTTTCCATCTGAAAACTATCATTTTCATCCTTGAAACTATGCATATAAACCTGAGAGTTATCATACCACAGTTAAGGGAAAGCAGTAAAACAACATTCTTAACTCGGGACAACAATCAATCGAGGAGACAAGATAAATGAGATCCTATGTACCGACTCTGCCATACCAAACAAGGTAACCGCCATAGACTCCTACCCATTATCCTAGTCCTGAACCACTGACGGTCAGCTAGATAATGACAAGTTCTATACGGAGTTACGACAATGTAAAACTTAGTTTACGGGACTGCCCCGAAGGTACTATGCACCTCATAACCACTTAGTTTACGGGACCACAGCCCAAGGGTACTAAGCACCCAACTACCTCGTTTACGGGGACTAACCCGAAGGCACGTAGGTACCTACACTGCGCACGTTTCTGAAATTTCACCAAGGAGCAATGAAAGCCCACTCATAAACCCATTGTCCCGGTACATCTATGGATAATATTTCAAAACCAACCCACAAGCAGATATACAACATATGCATATATATGTGATCCAATCCATGAACCATGTAGATCAAACCAAAACATGTAAACGCATATTTTTATCAAAACGTTTTAGAAGTTGAGATTCAACCCCAAAGGTTAGCTCCAAACCTTCAACAAACACGTTTTCCCACAACTCTATTTTTAAACCATCTTTTAAAAACTTTCGCTAACCCTTTTTGAAACCATAGAATCTCATAAAAACCTCGGATAGACATCGCACAAGGAAAACTTGAACCAAAACACTTCATTTTCCAAAACAGCCGGGTTCAGTCGACTGGACTCACCCTTCAGTCGACTGAAAAACACACTGGAATAGAAAACCCAAAAAAGAAGCCACTTCAGTTGACTGACCTCCTAGGTCCAGTCGACTGAACCTCCCACATGATGACCCAGTCGACTGAACTCATGGGTTCAGTCGACTGAACCAGCCCAGATCATGTTTTGAGCTACGGTTTTGGTTTCCAAACCTCATATCAAGCCTCAAAATTATCCGTTTTGATACTTAGAAGCATACCCGAGCTCAAGGCTATCATAAAACCATGAAAGGAACATCCCTCTTTCAATTTCATCCAACCGAATGCCAAAAAAAATAGTTTTAACCCAAAACTGGATCTAAAACACAAACCATCTTTTCATGCGTTTTTACACGGTAAAACAACATAAGATTACATATATATCACTCATACAGCTGCAGAATCTGAAATCCTACCTCGTTGGATCAAAAACCCGACGTCTCAATCCATGTGCAAATCTGAGCTTCGTCGAAATTAAATTCTGATTGGATGGATGCGAAGCCCTCGATGCCGATACTAAGGATCAGTAGATGGTCCGTCAAAAACCAAGCCCCAAGCCCCCGAGAAGTTAGAGAGAAGGCAGAGATAAAATTGGAGGAAACTTAGGAGTTAAGTTTTCAAAATATCTTTTAGAAAATATCTAAGTTCCGATATTTATAGGCCTCCAAAATATTTTTTTTTTTAAATTTTGAAATTCACACGGCAACTCCCTACAACCCCGGGAACCGACCCCGCATGCTCAACTAAACTTAAATATGCATCAAAACGAATAAATCATACACCGAACAAATATATGCAAAATACGACATTTTCATATAAATCTCAAAAAAAGACGGGTCTGGGTCTCACATGCATGCCCGATCAATTTATTTGTTTGGTCATTTGCTTGTCATTGTAAGCACACATGCCCATTCAATTTATTTATATACACATTTGCTTGTCACTGTAGGCCAACAGTTAAGTATCAACTACAACTGGCCTAATTTCTGTTTGAGGATACGTTGGTAGCTCAAACAAATTTAGCCATGTTATCTAAAAAAATATATCCAATTTGCAATAATATGTAATATATGCAAGAATATACATTACCAATAAAAACGTACAAAAATATACAAGTCTACTCCCGTCAAACATATAAAGTAAGTGCATTTCCTTCATCTTCCTCTCCTTTAACCTCATTTTCTTTTTCTACCCCTTCTGGTTTACATAAAAAAAATCCTTGAAATAACATACTGTCCAAAAATACTCTTTTCGGTTGCATAAAAGTTTGAAAATAATTTATTAAATAAAAGGGTTAATTTTAAAGTGTTAATCCTAAGCAACCCAAGAGGGGGTGAAGTGAATTTTAAAAAAATAATAACAATCTTTTTAAAAAAATTGTAAAACTTTTTAATTTCACAAAACAAATATAGCAATAAAATAGTAGCAGTGAAATTAAAGAGGTAAGAGAGAGAGAGAGAGAGAGAGAGAGAGAGAATTGAATCAAACACTAAGGTTTATAGTGGTTCAGCTTCTTTCAAGCCTGCATCCACTCCTCAAGACTCCCCTTGAGAATTTGCACTATAACCTAATGTTTCACATGCGCATTCAAAAGTCATTACAGCTTGAAGAAGTTTCTACATGTAGTCCATGTTTTTCTAAACTCTTTTTAGCTCTTATTTAAGAAATTAGCTAACTCTCTTAAAAGGTTACAAGGGTGAATCACTCTTTACAATAAATGAGAATGAATCAGAAATTTACTAACAATCACTGCTTATAATGATTGGTAATAAATGAGCAAGGAAGTGAGAGTTTTTTGCCAAAGGAGTAAAATAGCAACTAATGCTCTAAGAGAAGAATAATGACTTTCAATGCTTTCTATAGAATAGTAATCCAAAAGTTTGAAACTCTAAAATTTATTCCTTATATAGCCCACTGAAGTAATTGACCGTTGGTGGTTGGTGGAGGCAATTAATTCTTTTGAAAATGTTACTGTTTGAACCAGCACCCTTTTTAAAATCCGTCGCAGGTGTCTACACAAAACTCCTTGGTGTCAACACAAGTTGGTCTTAACTTTGGTTCTAGGACAAAAGTGTTGACTCACTACATCATTAGTGTCGATCAAACTTTTTCATTTTTCTCACCCACGCTGAGGTGTCGATTCATGGTACATTTGGTGTCGACCCTTTCGTTACTTCAGTTTTTCAGTTGGTACTTTAGTGTCGACTCATATCGGAGTTGGTGTCAACTCGAGACTTCATTGTCTACTCATGGTGTCGACTCGTGTCTTCGTTGGTGTCGACTCAGACGAGAGACTTTAGCTACTGAGAATTTGGTGTCGACATTGATTGCCTTTGGTACCGACTCATGCCAATACACTTTGGCTACTAGAATTTCGGTGTAGACACTTCTTGCTTTGGTGTCGACACAGCCAGTCAGATTTTTGCTACCGAAAAATTAGTGTCGACACTGATCACTTTGGTGTCAACCCAGTAAATCCGACTTTGGTTACTGGAACTTTGGTGTCGACCCTTGTCTTCTTTGGTGTCAATCCAAAATGCTTTTTTAAGAGGGTGCATTTGTGTCGACTTATTTGCTCGTTGCCGTTGACATATATGGGTCAGTATCCGAGGGATGACTTGAAGTCATGGTGTCGACTCATTGCTTCGTTGGTGTTGACACACTTCGAGTTACCCAAATGATGTCTAGGTGTCACCTCATTTTGTCTTTGGTGTTGACACTAAAACTCGAAGTCCAAAGGATCACTTGGTGTTGACTCATGTGCGCATTGGCATCGACTCATCGTGCTCATCCGGCCTTGACTTGGTATCGACACAGGTTGTAACTGGTGTCGACTCAATCTTGGATCTCGATTCAATAATGGAGGTGTCGACACAAGTTGGTTTTAGTGTCGACACAACCTATTCTCCTGAATTATCTCAAGCAAAGTTGTTAAAGGTGTCAATCCTAAACCATAATAGTGTTAATACACTCGACCCAAAAGCCAATTGGTGTCGACACAAAATGTTCTATTCAAGAACATTAAGTGTCAACCCATTTAGCGTAGTGTTAACACAAACGGCATAAGGTGTCGACATATTTTGCATGCAGTGTCGACACTATCTTTTTAAAAAATATTAAATATAATCTTTTTAAATCATTTAATTAAAAAATACGAATTAATAAAATTATCAAAATCAATTTAAAATGTCCTTAGGCTAACAATCTCTCCTTTTTTATGATGACAATATTTTTTAGAAACCATTTGAAATGATTTTTAACAAGGGTACTCCCCTTATCATTATGTCTTTAACAAGATATTCATCGAATCAAAAGGGCATTCAATCAACACATGATACTCAGTAATATTGCAAAAATAATTATCAACATTGACCATTAATAAACACAAAAGTTTAATGCATACGATAGTTAAGTGTTTTGATACCACAAACCAAAAAACCATTCATGAAATTGTTTTTCAAAACCATATCACAACCACAAATGTTACCAAACATACAAAATCATAAACAGAAATGTTTTTCAAAAACTTAATAGTTACAACTTTTCCTTCAAAAAAAAAACTTCTTTCTTCAATCTTCAACTGCCCGTGTTTTCTTTTATTTATTCTCTTCTCCCCTTTTGTCATCTTTAAAACTCGTCCATTTGTCGTTTAAAGGCTTTCTTCTCTTCTTGCTTTTTCTTTGGTTCAGCAGCTCTTTCCTTAGATGCAAAGGCCTTCTCGGATTCCTTTTGTTTTTGCTCCATTGCAGCAAAAGTGGCTTGCAATGCCAAGTCTGATTCCCTTCGCAGCCGTGCTTCCTTCTATGCTTTTGTTTCCTTGGGCTTGTACTACTTTGCCCATGCCTCCTTCAGCTAGGTAAGGTGCTCGTCGACCTTCCTATTGTTCTCTTGAACTGCAATCACAGCACCTTCATCATATTCTTTCCTCATTTGTTAGAGGATCCTCATGTTGGGAGCAACTATCTTATCGATGCTGAAGGACATGTTCTGACTTAGATCATGGCCTGCATCACAAGCTTGTCTCACCTCCTTTCTTAGACCTTTGGTTTTGCTGTTGAGTTTGACCAAACCCTCAGCAATGACATCTACTCGAGCACTAAGGTCAAAGATATCAACTTCAACCTTCTTGTGAAAGAAAACAAAAGAGGTGGAAAAGGAGGAGTGCATATTCTGGACAAGCGAGGTAAGAGTATCAAGTTACTGGGTAGAGAGAGCAGCAAACTGAGACGATGATGAGGTAACATGAGGAGGAGGGAGAGGGAGAGGTAGAGCAAAGGAGGATTGTACTAATATGGATGGGTCATGTCACGCCCCAAACTCTGGGCTACGTGAAACACCCATAAACAACCACACATACACCAAACCAGAGAATACACTCTGAAAGTAAACCATACATGCATTGTATATAAATGCCAAATGGTAAACATTATAAGGCTCCAACACCGAGAAACATGTATAAAGCATACATGATACAGATAGAAACAAAAAAGAAGACAATAACTCTTCCACCTCTCCAGCACCTCCAGATCAACCAGCGTGACCGGTACCTGAAGATAAGCAAATCCCACACCGTGAGCCAAAGCTTAGTAGAAACTAGATAGGCATGATAAACAAAATATGCTAGGAAATCGAAGTGCAGGTTTAGACTCTCTTTCAAGCCTTTAAAATAATTTTCACATGCAAACGGGAAAGCGAGGATACAAACCATCTTTTGACTCACTCACAGGAGTCTAGAAAATAGTTGAAAAAGGGTTTTTAGATCGCGATTCATATGACTCTTAAAAACAATTGAAAACTGGTTTATCCGTCCCACAATGCAATTCATGCAATCCATGTACTTTCTCGAACTTTCACCGAACGACCACAGCCCCCAACTACGCAATGCACAACACTCGTGTAACACACACAACGAACACAATCCGTGCAACACATGCATCTTCACGAACTTTCACCGTAAGACCACAGCCCTCGTCAATGTACCTTTACGGACTTCAACCAAAGGACCTCAGCCCTACCAAACACCTTTACGGACTATCACCGAAGGACCTCAGTCCTAACATTTATGGACTTTAACCGAATGACCGCAACCCTAACCTTTACGGACTTTCACCGAGGGACCACAGCCCTATCAAATGCACCGTCAGCCAGAGCTAACATTATCGAACCACATGTTCATCTATCTCATTTCATATACCCATGCATAACCTAATCAGGATTTAAATGCATAAAATCACGTACTGTCACTACATTACACAAACCACGTCACATGTTACACATGCGACTCACATAATACCTACAACTCATGTAACATGCATCACATACATCCATTCCTCATATTCCATATAACCATGCCTATAAAACTTCTGAGTTTTAAAGCATGCAACTACGGTACACGTAACGATACCAAAACATGTAATTCACTTACATAGTCCACTCATAATAAACCACAGTTATAAATACATCAAGCCAACTCTAAGCGCACATAGCCGCATAACCTCAAACCAGGACATCACCTGCCACAAAACCCAACATCCACTCACAGGGACAACCTGCAACTCACACAACTAAGCCTAACAGGAAGGCAACACTAAACCCCTCAAACCCCGAGGTCACTAACACCACCTTTTCTCCAAAAGTGCCACGGGTTCTAACACGTCCCCCAACCAACGATGCACAAGCACCACGCACAAAATTGTGCCCCAACAACCTGCATTTAACCATGCATACCACCCTCGAGGACAACACCTAAACAAAATACCCGAGGCCACAACACGAGCCCCAAACCACCACGCGACCAACCAAACCCCAAAAGAAATCCACAGGTATTTAAATCGACTAATTTTCATAAATTAATCAATTGAATACCATAGGACGCCAATCGGAAACCAAAACCCAACCACGGAACCACCAAAAACACACCCCAACACTTCAGTCGACTGGACCCAACCCCTTGTCGACTGAACAACACACTAGAAACCACGAGAAATGCCAACAGCCACTGTTTAGTCGACTGACCCTCGAGGTTTAGTCAATCGAACCCCAAAAACATGATTTAGTCGACTGAACCTATGAGTTCAGTCGATTGAACCCACCCAGAAACCATTTTTCAAGCTATGGGTCAGCCCTCCAAGCCTCATGTCGAAGCCTCGAAACTCCCTTTTTAACACCCTCAAACATACGCACGTCCAGGCCTAACACTAAGACAACGAAAGAAACTCCCGACGCCCGATTTCATCCACCGAAACCAACAAAAATAGGTTTTAAACCCGAAAACCCAACTTTTAAACAAGATCAAATTTACAACAATCTAACCGTTAAAAATACACACGATTACACGTAGCATCCTTATACAACAGTAGGGTCTAGAATCCTACCTCGGTGAGTTACAAACTCGACGCCTCGAACCACGTGCAAAACTGGGCTTCACTAGAATAGAATTCTATCCCGATGAACGCGTAGCTCACCTTGCCAAAAGCAAGGTTCCGTTGTTGGACCGTTGAAAATCGAGTCCCGGGCCCCCGAGAACTTAGAAAGAAGGCAGAGAGAAAACAGGAAGCTTGTTGGAAAAGTTTTGGAAAATATCTTTTTAATAATATCTAATTCCAGATATTTATAGGCCTCCAAAATATCTTTTTTTTTTAATTTTAAAATTTGCACCACAACAGCCCACGGCCCTAGGAACCTACCCCACATGCATATCTAAGTCCGATCATGCATCAAAAGTAATAAAAACATGCGCAAACAAAAACACGTAACGCGCGTTCGAAAATGCCAAAAAGGAAAATGGGTCAGGGTCTCACAGGTCAAACCTAGGAGGAGGAGCAAAGTGAGTGGGAAGAGAAGATCTAGGAAAGGGAGGATCAAATGAAATAGGGAAAACAGGAGATCTAGGAGGAGGTGGAAAAGGATTCCTACTAGTAAAGAGTTCAAGAAGAGGGGGAATCAAACCCTTCCTTCTTGGTCCATACTCCATCAACTTATATGATATGCATATGTTTCAAAGTTGTTTTGTCATGTAAAGAGTGGTTAGAGAAGGGAATCCCTTTCTCTTTTGATAGATCAACCCCAAAGTGTTGAAACACTTTTGTAAGGTACATTTCATGGGGGAGGATAATGTTGGATTTGGTGTATGATTGGAGCATATCAGAAACAAACAGAAAGCCAAGATCAAGTTTTTAGCCTTCTAATATGCACCACATGACAAACACATGAATGAAGGTCACATTTTCATATTTCTCAGACTGGGGAAGGAAAATATGGTTCACAAAATGACGCAATAGACGCATTTCAAGTTTCAAAAGGTTGGCCTCTAGGTGTTTGGTAGGATAAACAGTCTCAACATCAAAAATTTTCTTAACGGCAACATGAAAGGAAAAGAAGTCCATAGTCCCCTTCTTTCGGTGACAAGAGACCTTAAGTTCCCTATTACGAACACCTAGGATCGTGTTTAAGGTCTTGTAACCAAAAATAAGTTCCTTGTCATTCACCCAAGTGGTGATTTTCTTGTCGGTAAGAATGTTGGTGGGTTTCAAGTGGGAGTAAAAGAGTTTTACAAAAGAGGGATAGTAAGGGTCTCGAATCTTAAGGAGATTCATCCATTTAAGAGTGTTAAACCACTCTAAGAAAGGCATTCCAATCGAATCAAAGAAAACAAAGTCAATAGAACGGCCAAGGAATACCTTTCGATTGGTGAAAGACATGAAGTACATATTCTTCATTTTTGTCGACTACAACTTCAGGGTGGTGTCAATGCCCATCTCCTGCGTTGGAGTTGCCGCCATCTTCTTTCGGTTACTGGAACTAGGGTTTGACGATTCTCCAGCATCGCTTTGCTTGCTTCTCATACCCATTGTTCGATGTGGCATAAGAGTTGTTAACTCTTGGGTTTGTGTTGAAGAGAAGGGATGATGAGGAAGAGAGGGAGTCTAAGAGTCTTTGAGAAATGAAACGGTTATAAGAACAAAAACAAACAGGGGGAAAATCGCCTGTTTATATTCTAGCAAATGTATTGACACTTTTAAACATTGTATCGACACCTTTTAGATAGCAAACCACAGTATGAAAAGTATCAAAAAGTCATGGTTAGTATGGCATTTAAACATCAATTTGGAGTATATAACATACCAAATTCTCTTCTAATATAACTGAATCTTTCTTCATTTACAGGTTCAGTGAATATATCAGCAAGTTGGTGGTTTATACCTACAAATTCAATTTCTATATTTCCTTTTTGAACAGAACAAGATATCTTATAAAATGATGTTTAATTTCTATATGCTTTGTTCTAGAGTGTTGAATTGGGTTTTTTGATATATTTATAGCACTAGTGTTGTCTATTAGGAATGTATACTGAAAAGTCATACTTTTTAGTTATTTTAGTCTTGATCCCTGGCGTATTAATGAGAAACATTTGAGATATTTTTGCATTCATGGTTTCATATTTATATTTGTGATGAATGAATGCATAGTCTGTATATTCTGTCCAGTATTTGACT
>JAULJZ010150338.1:0-10061 GCA_032270985.1 Heliamphora pulchella | reverse complement strand
AATCCAACCCAACCACCCACCCACCCCCCCCCCCCATCTCCCCCTCTCACAAAAAAAACACAACCCCAAACACTGATCCACCAAAATATCAAATTTAGCAAATCCATGACATGTAAACAAAGAATACCACAGGCGTAATGCGGACAGTTCTTAGTTTTGACATACTATTTCCACAAGTATTCAACATTTTACTAAGTATCAGCCAAGTGTCTGAAGGTTTAAACTTCATTTCCAAATCATCACGCCTAGGAGTGTTGGCTTCAGACACTGGCAGATACAGCCAGGCTCCTCCATTAAGTGTGTAATACAAAAGCTGGTAATGCAAGTGATCGCACAAGGCATGCAAGTGCTGAAAGAACATTTCAGGCAAACATATTGCAGTTCATGCAAAATAGTATGCATATCCAATGCAAAATATCATGTAGAAGATGGTCTACAAACCTTTGATTTCTGGCCCCTAACAAACACAAGCACGTTTTAATTCTATCACAGAAACGTTGTGATATCTAATGTTTTCCCTTGTTCTTTAGTAGGTTATATATATATATATATATATATATATATATTCCTTCCTCACCAAGGTAACCACGCATATAAGGTCGCGCGTGTAAAAACATTTAACAAGATGAATCTTAAACAATGATCCAACATTTTCCATGTAAATGCACTTCAATGGCTCAGTTTTACCTTCCCTAGCGAGACAGCCACAAAATTTGCAATTCTTTATACTGTTTGAACAACAAAATGAGTCCAGATACCTTGTTCAACTAGAAATACTTATAGAGGGAGAGACTTGAATGTAAAATCTCCTCTTCCAATAGGACTGCACGCAATCACACACATGATTTCTCTCTCCACAGAACTACTCCACTGGGTATCCAAATCATCAACTTCCAGAAAAAATTTCTGGCTAAAGGAATTCCTAAATTAAAATTTAATGCAGAAGTGAGACGCATAACTAAGTCATAACTGATTTCTTTTCACTCTCTTCCATCCTTCCTCTACCTCGCACCATCTTCTTTATGACTAGTGAAATTCTCTAAGGGGGAAAACCAAACAAGGACCCTAAAGTTCAACAGGAAGAATATTATGCATAGGGAGGGGGGGAAGAGAGACAAGGAATTACACTCACTTCTGTCCTGAAAAGCATATGCTCCCCACTGTGACTGCAATTTTGAAAATATGGATTCCAGCATAGGCCAAAATTTCATCTGAATTTTCAAGACTTCCAGAACGGTTAGCAATCCAGATTTAGACGGAACAACATTCTCCACTTCGCATCCTGAACTTTCACCAAGCAAGACCTTCATAACAGAGATGCCAAGTCAACAAGAGATACTCATTTACAAGACAAAAGATATCACACGACTAACTGCGTAGTAAAACCCACATACACATTAAATTAATCAGCAATAGCACGAATTACTTTGCAACACAGACAAATATCAACAAAAAGGTAAGTTTCTGAAACCCACAAGACAAATCAAGGATAAAATGAATTTCCACACATGCTTGTCGCATGTTTCTCATTCCAAACTCGCAGAAACTGTAATAGAAACTATAAATTTTGTACCCATTCTTACAAGCAGTCAACGCAACCATTTTTTCCCTCTATTTTTTGGGTAAATTACAGTTACCTCTCTTAAGTAATGGAGATATTGCAATGACGCCTGCTGATTTGACAACATTATACCACGTCCCCTTGAGGTTTAAATTCATAACACTTAACATCCATGCTGTCCGTCAACTGGGTGGATAATGATTTGACTTGCACTAAAATCCCAGTTTACTCTTGATAAACTTGAGCTAAATTTATCCTTTCAAGGAGGGGGAAAAGACAAAAGGCTCGTGCCCGTTAATTCTCCCCAAAAACAATACCACCAGGCACCAGCCTTGCCATGGTGCCCCCCTAACTAGCACCTCCACCATCCTTGGTACAGACTATCCCATTTCTCCGCACCAACCATCATGCCCACCCCAACCACTCCATCTCTCTCTAGTCCATCGTTTGCCCCCACCCACCAATCCTTCGCCTCCCCTGTTAGCTCCCATGGTTGATGTTTCTCTAGACGCAGACCCACTAGGGGCTTCTTAAGCCTCTTGCAAATGAGGTTCACTTCTTCAATCTCGGAAACCTCACACCCCGACGCCACTGTGTGTCCTCCCATGAATGGCTCGTTATCTTCCACAAGTCTTGGGGGATCTATGCCACTGCGTGTCCACCCATGAATGGCTCGTTATCTTCCCCAAGTCTCGGGGGAACTACCTCCTCAATCTGCACACTAGAGCCAAGTTCCATCTCCCAAGACTATCAATGTGCCCAAAGGTTGGGATTTCAACGATGTTTGCCTCATATACTTCCTCCACACTCCCAATGGCAATACCTACACCCATAATCTTAAGGAGTTGTGATATCCAATAATTGGTCAGTTTGTTAGAGGAATTGTTATTGGTTACACTATCTTCAGACTTCAAATTTAATTGTGGAATTCTAGGTGTATAGGTTGGATTTGGGTAGCCAGTGTTGGCCAGGAAGGGGTTGGGGGTTTGGTCTAGGGGTGTGATGGTGATTGCAGACTTGTAGTGGAGTTACCGTTTTAGTTGTTGTGGCGCTCGGTTTAGTGTTTTGGTGATGTGACAGGGTGGGTATCATATAATATGTAATAAAAGTAGAAACACAAGTATGAGAGTGTGAAAAGTGGCATGTGTTGAGACTGTGACAAGTGGCATGCCACATGTATTGTTGAGTTGTAAAAGAATGACATGTGTGAATGATATGCGTTCGATGGGTGCCACATATGTAGGTTGGTTTTAATTTTTTTTTTTTGTATGGTAGCCATTAATACCACGCCCTTTTATTTTGTATAACAAATTTACCCACCAAATCTTTAGCACTTTGGGCTCCCTCCAGTTTCTCTTCCCCTCTCTGTCTCTCTTAATTTCTCGATTTTCTCTCTACTTCTTTACCCTTCAGTCTCCCCTCCACTTCTCTATCTTCCGCTCTTTGTCCTTTTATTTCCTCTCTTAATTTCTCTCTCTCGATCAGCACAAGGAAAAGTGGGATGAAACCATTTATTTGAAGTGTTATTTTTCTAAATTCTGGTGAACTTGCTTCTGAAGATTTGTAAAGCTCATAATGGCAAGACTGCTTGGACCTTCCATTTTGGAATCCACCTGAATCTCTTTTCATGCTAGCACAAGTCGTTCATTCCATTTTCTCCAATTTGTTGAATGCACTGAGAGAATACAGAACTGTTCAGAAATGAATATGAGGAGACAACAATTATCAGAAATGATATAATTGAGAAATAATGGCATGCCAATCCCCTAAGTTGGAAGGGAATTAAGGAGGGAGCCGTTTATCATTAAGTGTAGTGATAATATGGAAGCTTCATTCCAATTTTGGCAATTCTTCACTAATCCATCAATGAGAAAAGCAACAACAAATATATTAGAGGTATTACACTCCTTTACCTTTATTTATTTTCAAATTTTGATACATTTTCAGTGAGTACTTCTCTAAAATAATTGTTGATCTCTCTTTTTCTGTTTGTTGCACACCAACTGTTCGAAAAAATGTGTCTTCGCAACAATTACAAATTTCAAATCCCACTATAAAAATTGTAGCATCAAAGTGGAGACACCAATTCCAAGGTAACAAAACCAATATCCAAACATACAAAAAGAATAACATTCAAAATGTTTTTAACTAACACAACTTTTAAATTTGAATGAACAGATACAGAGTCCAAATTGAAGTCGAAGATCAATAAAACAAAGCATCATTTTTCATGTTCAAAAAAGAAGCCAAAAAACTTATCGAGCCTCCAGCAACCGAAAGACTGAACATGAGTAACAAAGTACATAACATTTTTTTAATAAAAAAAAAATCGACATTAAAAAAGTAATTAAATATTAACTATCGTAACTTCTTACAGTTACAGGGTAACAACGATAAACTACAACTAGAAATATAAAAAATGTTTTAGAAAGAACAACTTTAGAAGGAGCAAAACACACTTCACGTTCGACGCGTCAAGAAGATAAAAGCACATAAAGACCGAGATGTAAAACACCGAATTGAGGTAAAGACTTGAATAGATATTCTAACAAAAACATTATATTTCTACCATTAACAAATCAAAATTTTACTGTGAATACAAGCAGAAGTCTGATGGTTCTACATAAACAAATGGAAGTGCATTATTAACACAAAAATAAAAAATAAAAAGAAGACCATGGAATAGAAGGAGATAACAATAGCAGAACAGAAGATCAAACCACACAAATCCAGCCAAACATAGAAAAGAAAGAAAGGGTTCAATGCCGCTTATACTCGAACAAAAAATAAGGAAAAAAAAAATATCCTCTAGTAGCTTCATTTACGCAACTCAATATTTGATTTTAAATTCTACAAAGATTTATGTTGTTGGTTGTCTCTAATTTAGTTTTGAACATTTGCTTCATGTTTTTATACTTCTACATTGATTTTCGATTAATTACTTGCCAAACCATTCACACTAGTTTTCAAAGTTTAAACAAAGAAAATTGAACCAAGTCAATGCATAACACGGGTCAGAGAACTAGTGATGTAGAGATGATGAGAGATAAAGAGTGTGGGAAGGGGACAGTATAGAGAATGAGTTGGTGTTGGTGGAAGAGGGAAGGTACTGAGTTGAAGAAGCGAGGTAAGGTTAGGGTTATAGAGTGTTGGTGAAGATAATGAAGATGATATCTGCCATTTGACATTGGAGTTATGAAATACAAAACAAATAAGGTTAAAAACGTAATTTTGAATGCCTTGCTGACCCCGTTTACTTTGCCATTATAGGAGGGGAGGTCGGTTCCGAGTAGTATTTGAATAGTTTAGCAGCCAGCTGCAATTTAACATCTTCCAGGGAAGGTCAGTGTAATTTGCCCTTTTCTAAGGCAAATATTTTGCGCCTCCATCAAAGAGCCCATCAGTAGGTGACTCGACGCACCTCGTACGTCCAGATTCGCAGCCGACGAGGAGGATAATGAGGAAGATAGTCTTGCAGGGAGATAGTTCTTTTGATTTTGATGAAGATTCAACTGAGTGACTGACATGGGTGGTAGGGGCAGATTGTTGTGGTGCAAAGAGGGAAAGGGTGTCGCCGCTCGATTTCACTCATCATTTCTGAGATTTCGTAGTTGGCATATCACTTTCAGAAGGCATCTACAGGTTTTTCTAAGTTAGGCTTCATCGGGAACTTGAGAGGAGGATGCAGATTGCTGTCGTTATGGTGCTACGACACTGGTCAACATTGGGTGATACATGTGATGGCGGTAACTGGGAATCGAAGGGATTTAATCTGAGTTCCTATTTCTTTCCATGGGGATGGACGGAGTAGGTCGGTTGCAGTGATGGGGATTTTTGATCCAGGAGGGAAAATGAAAGCAGTGTCGTATGCAGAGCCACTCTAGTTCAAAAATGGATGAAACCAAAGGGACTAGTACTTAAGGGAAATAAACCATAGTACTGCAATGTTGAGGTCACAATGGAGTCTAGAAAAGAGACTCTTGATTCCCTTAAAAAATGCCTCAGATGGAAGGTTGGGAGATGTACAGGACAAGGTGCCTAAGGCTAGGGAGGTGAAGAAGTGGATGGATAGGCTCTGAAAGGTGCTGACTGAGGTAGATGTCAAAGATTTGAGCGAAAGTTTCTTCCTCTTCTCTTTTCCGTCTGGAGAGGAGGCTCTGAGAATAGCAAACCAGAGGTGGTCTCTCGCCGAAAAAGCTTTGCTTCTAAATTGGTGGTCGCTGGCAGGGATGTGCTACAGATCAACGATGGAACCAAGTTTTTTGTGGATTAGAGTTGGAGATCTTTGTGCAGGCTATATGAATGGGCGTTGATGAAGAGACAAAAAATGAAGAGTCAGCTAGGATGGATGGATTCCGATAAAAATCAAAGATGGCCAACATGATATTCTGGCATCGATTTCTGGTGTGAGTGGAGATATGAGACCATTGCGGTCAGAAGTGGCGCCTTGAATGATGAATCTCTGTTCAAAGAAGGAGAAGCTGTGGAAAACTAATCGAACAGAAGAAAGACAGTGGCACAAAGGTTTACACAAGGAGCATTGCACGTGAAGATAGGTGGGAGACTTGGGAAGGAGTGGCCACGTGATGTTCTAAAAAGGGAAAGGAGTTCCAAGTTGTGAATAGTGCCAGAGGTATGTCGCCCATTGGGCCTGAGCAAATCCAAAGGTCAAATAATGTTCTGGGTACAGGTTGTGGTATTTCTTTGACATTGTTTATATCTTTTCAGCCCACTTAGGGTCAGGCGCTTTCGAGGCTTCAAAGCAAAGACTCTATCTTCCCTTTTTCGTTCTCTCTTTTTTTCTGGGCCGGAGGAATTTATCCTCTGTGAGAAAGGTGGTGATGGGGAGGGAGTTGACGAGTTAACAGTTCTTGGCGTGGATGTAGGAGGACGAATATTGGATGGGACAACTGGTGGGGGCTATATGAAGGAAGTAGGGGAGTTAAGGCTCGGACTGAATGATACCCCGATAGCTCTGGATGATGGATTGAGGGAGGCAGTGGGTATTGGGTTTGAAAGCGGAGGAGTTGAGGGGGGTAGTGACGGAGGGTTTGAGTGAGGACAGTACAGGAGAGCTAGAGGTTCGGAGTGGCCAAGAAAATGTCTATCTGATTGTCACGATGTATGAGGGATCGATGGGGAAGAAATCTGAGGGTGGGGGCAGAAGTGGGGAGGAGACAATATGGCCAAGGGGAGTGATGGTGCACGGATACAAGGGATTAAAGAGGTGTTGTTATGCACCCCCATGGTGCTAAGGGACTAGGGAACAGTGGCTTCAAGCTGATCTTTTGGAAGATGGGGTGTCCAAGGAAGAAGTGGCTGAATAGGTGTTAAAGAGGATCAAGAACTTCGACTCAATTTTGGGAAATCCTACGACGGATTCGAAGATGATGTTATGTGACTATTTAGAGATTAGAGGCGCGTTGGAAAAATAGTGGGGAAGCTAAATCCAAAGGCAAGGCAGTGGGTCAAAGAAGCAAGGACACTGGAGGGCTAAAAAACCTAAAGTGTGCCATTAACTATGATGGCAAAAGGAGGGACTCAACGGGGAGGGGAAGGATGGATAATGAAAAATTAATGTCAGCCTATGAAGATTAAAATTATTAGTTGGAATGTGAGAGGCCTAAATGCAGCGGACAAAAGAGCAGTGGTTAAAGTTTTGTTAGAAAAGTGGGAGGCAGACATGGTGTGCTTACAAGAATCGTAGAGAGGATGGGAATGATGCATTTCTTTTGGGAGGACGAGCAGTTTGAGAGAAGCTTGAATACTTCTTTTGTCTCTTTAATTCCTAAGACGGGTAGCTCTGAGAATATTAAGAATTTTGGATCCAGAGGCACGTTGGAAAAATAGTGGGGAAGCTAAATCCAAAGGCAAGGCAGTGGGTCAAAGAAGCAGCGACACCGGGGAGCTAAAAACTTAAAAGTGTCCCATTAACTATGACGACAGAAGGAGGGATTCGACGGGAAGGGAAGGATGGATAATGAAAGATTAATGTTAGCCTATAAAGATTAAAATTATCCATTGGAATGTGAGGGGCCTAAATGCAGTGGAGAAAAGAGCAGCAGTTAATGTTTAGCTAAAAAGGGGGGAGGCAGACTTGGTGTGCTTACAAGAATAGTGAAGAGGATGGGAATGATGCATTTCTTTTGGGATGATGGGCGGTTTGAAAGAAGCTTGAATATTTCTTTTGTCTCTTAATTCCTAAGATGGGTAGCTCTGAGAATATTAAGAATTTTTTATCAATCAGTTTGCTTGGAGGCGCATACAAGCAAATAGGTTAAAAGGGGTAATAAGAAAGGTTGTCAGATCCTCAAAAACCTTTTATAGCCGGGTGACAAATTCTTGATGCAGTGGTGGCTAATGAAATTGTTGATTCTAGACTCAGGAGTGGGCATCTGGACTTGGTGTGCAAACTTCATTAGAGGGCTTGGATAAAGTTCTATATTTCATCAAATGAGATCATCCATTTTGGTAAATGGATTCTCTGACAGGATTTTTCCTACGGGGTTGAAACAGGGGGGCCCTCTGACCCCTTTTGATGCAGGCTAAATTTTAGGATATTTTAATTTTGGTCAAAATTTTATTTTAAGTTTTTTTTTGTACCGTCTATATTGGCACATTTATATATTTTAGAAGTCAAATTTAAGTTGATCTCAAATTTATCTTTTTGGAGATTTTCTATTAATTAGGGATTGTTAGGATTTTATCTTTTGGGGATATTTTTTTATTAATTAGGGATTTGAAAGGATTCAGCTTCTTTAATGGAACTCAATTCTTAATATAGAATTTTACTATTATAAATAAGTTGTACGAACCTTAAGACTAGGAAAGTTGACTTTGAAATTAAAGAAAATAAGAGACTTTTCTCTTTATTGTGCTTGTTTTTAGAGAGAGCATCTCTAATTCAAGCAAATTTGTAGATTTCGGTGTTGCTCATTCTTTAGCCAATACGCTTTCCTGCATCAGTTGATATCAGAGTTTGTGCTCGATTCCAAATTATGGTACGACAGAGAGTTCGTGATGATCTTCGATATACTGTTGTCAAAGATGTCTATGAGCAAGATGTTGCTACACGAGATGCGCTCAACCGGAGGAATGGATGACACGAATAGAGGAATCAATCGCTGCTATCGTCGGGCAGATGGCTGCCTTGATTGCAGTTGTTCTACCTCACAACCATCCACTGATCTCAAGTCTCTTGAAAGAGGATGTAGTTAAGCGACCTTTCACTTCAAATATTATTTCGAATGCAATTGTGGATTGGAATAAATCACCAATTTTTGACGAAAAACTAACTTCTGTTGAAAATATTAAAAAAGAAATGTCATGAAAATGTTACAAAAAAAAGTCACTTCACCATCATCAGAGTTGCAAATCGTCATAGATTGGCTACTTTTCTATTCCAGTTTGGAGAGGATTAAATCGAATCCTGGTATTGGTAACGATGTTGTTACTATATTAATCGTAGAGTGCTAACAATTTGTTCAAGATCATAATTCTTGGGTGATGTTGAATAAGATTAATCTAAAACACAAAATAAATACAAACAAACAACGAATTGTTAAGTTACTTCAGAAGTCATGAAAACTCGAGGACGAGTTTTTTCAAGCTGAGAGAATGATATAGGCGACATTTTAGAATATTTTAATTTTGATCATAACTTTATTTAAGAAGTTTTTTTTTTTTTTTTATCGTCTGTTTTGACACATTTATATATTTTAGTAATCAAATTTGAGTTCATGTCAAATTTTATCTTTTTTGTTAAGTATATTTAGTATGAATATATTAACAATTAATAATAACCTGTGGGAATGCCCACAATATTTACTGTATTCTCTCATTCCTTAATAAATACGTGTGTACTTCTCTCAATGAGGACACACACTTTTTCATATTCTTGTTTTTCCTAACATGGTATCAGAGCCATAAAACCCTAACTTATCACAAACCCTAGCCTCCACCAGAACTAGCCGCCACCTAACCCTAGCCGCCGACCACCAGACGCTCGCCGTCCTCCGACGGCCCTCCAGCCATTGTCGCCGACCCTCGTCGGCTTTCCCAGAGCTCACGCCGACCATCGTCGTCTATCCCAGTAACGTGCGCCGATCCTCGTCGACCTTCCAGGCACATCGATCTTCCTCGTCAACCCCTCTAGGGGTAACGAAGACCTTGGTTGGACCCTCCTAGGGTGGTTTCGACCCCCGTCAGTCCATCGACCTCCTTCGTCAACCACTCCAGGGGTGACGACGACCTTCGTCGGATCCTCCTAGGGTGGTTTTGCCTACCGTCAGCCCCGTCAGTCCATCTAGGGCCTCCGGCGACCCATGTCAGGCCTTCCTCTGCCTCCGACGACTACTGTCAGCCTCTCCAGGGCTTGAGAAAGACCCAGCCGACCAAACAGGTCTCGCCGGGGTCCCGCCGGAGCCTCGCCGGAAGGTCACCGGACTTCGTTGGCTCTTCCAGATCATTTTGCTTCTCCCTCACAGCATCTGTCCACTTC
>JAULJZ010150337.1:0-10061 GCA_032270985.1 Heliamphora pulchella | reverse complement strand
AAAAGGCTTGGGCGCTATTAAGTTGGATGTAGGAAGATAGAATTGAATATATGTGGAATCTTTAGGGAAAAATGAGATATGTTCTTGACATTTCCAGGTAAACATGGGTTATCCAATTGTGCTCTTCCATGAGGTTGGCCAGGCACAAGTTTCTTCCTGTCGAGGCAGTGCGATCTGCTGCTTTTTGATTGAGTCCAAATGTTTTTTATCGCAATTGTTTTTAAAAGTTCTCTTGTATATCATTGAAAACAATATTTTTTTAGCTATGGAGGGATTGTCCTCTCTGGATAATTTTAGAATGGCAGCTTGTATCCTATCTTCTTATCCTTTCCAAAAAGCAAAACTTTGTTTGTCAATTGTTTGCTTGAGATTGTCCATTAACTTCCTTTATCTTTGCACACCTATTTTCTTAGGAGTTTGTTCACATAGTTCAAGTGCAATTCTTATTCTGTATGGGCTGATAATATCAGCCGATAATTGGTGCATGAAGCTGATTTTACACCTGCAAGTTCTACCTAAAATATGTTGAAGCAAGAAAAAGCGTGCTTATAAGAAACTAAATGAATAGGGGGGAAATCAAAAGGAATAGATAATACAAGGTATAAAATCTATTATATTGGGAAAGAGACATAAAAATGGTGTAAGAATTATAGTAGCTAAACACATTCAAGATAATATAGCAACAGTCACGCGAAATGGAGATAGAATAATTTTAATTGAACTTGTAATTGGAGTAATCATAGTTAATGTGATTAATGCGTACGCATCTTAGGTAGGATTGGATGACCATACTAAAAGACAATTTTCAGATCAAATGGATAAAATGGTTCAAGAAATATTAGTAGGAGAGAAGATAATTATAGGTGGAGATTTTTCAATGGGCACGTAGGAAACAAAAAGCAATGATATGAGAAGGCTCAGGGGGAATTTGGTTTTGGTGATCGAATGAGATTGGAGAGAGGATCCTAAATTTTACAGTAGCATTTATCTTATATTAACCAACACTCTCTTTAAAAAGAGAGAAGAACACTTAACTTTTAAGAGTGGGTCTGATAAAAATCAAATAGATTATTTCCTTATTAGAAATATAAGTCGCCTAATATGTAAGATTGCAAGGTCATTCCTGGAGAAAGCCTGACATCACAACATAGACTTATGGTACTAGATATTTACATTAAGGCCAACATAAAGCGAGAAGAGATATTAGAATCTCACGAATTAGATGGTGGAATCTTAGAGGTGAGAAATTAGAGATTTTTAAGAAAGTAAAGAAGTAAAGTATGATTTAGAAGAAGATACTAATGCTATGTAGAGTACTATTGTGGAATATATTAATAGGATATCGAAAGAAGCTCTTTAAGAGTCGAATGAGAAATACCCTATAACTAGAAAACTTAGTGGCGGAATGACGAGATTCAAGACATAGTAAAAGGAAAAAATGAATATTTTAAAATGTGACAAAATGATAGAAATGAGGACAATTTTATGAGCTATAAATAAGCTTGTAAGGAGAATCATTAGAGATGTTAAATTGAAAGCTTATAATAATTTTTATACTAGATTAGATAGTAAAGAGGGAGAAAAGAACATCTATCAACTTGCTAAGTGGAGAGAAAGAAAAACAAGAGACCCTTACCCAAGTTAAACGCATAAAAAGGAAGAATTCAAAGGTGTTAGTAAAGGATGAGGAGATTAAGAAATGATGAAAAATTTATTTTGATAAATTATTTAACGAAAAACATGTAGAAAAATCTAGAGAAGAGGAATATAATAACTCAGATCAAACTAGAGAATATAAGTTCTATAACAGAATAAGAACATTCGAAGTGGAAACTGCAATAAAGAGAATGAAATTAGGTACGGCTTTAGGATCAGATGGTATTCTTGTGGAGGTGTGAAAATGCTTAGGTGAAGTGGGAGTGTCTTGGTTGACAAAGTTATTTAATAAAATCATAACGACTAGAAAAATGCTCGAAGAGTGGAGAAAAAGTATTCTAGTACCTATATATAAAAATAAAGAAGATATTCAAAATTGTAATACCTATAGAGGTATTAAGATGACGAGTCATACGATGAAGTTATGTTATGCCCGTGTCAACCTCTATCTGGATCTATCAGAATTTTTATAAATAAATGAAGTGGGTTGCAAAACAAAGAGCGATTGAACATCGTTTAAGGCTAACAACAATTATGTCACAAAATCAGTTTAGTTTTATGCCTAGCAGATCAATTGTAGAAGCAATCTACCTACTAAGGATATTAATAGAGAAGAATAGAGAAAAGAAGAGAGATCTTCATATGATTTTTATAAAATTAGAAAAGGCCTATAATAAAGTGCCTATTGATATCATATGGTGGGCATTGAAAAAAATAGAGTGACAAAATGGTACATTGACGTGATAAAAGACGTGTGATGGAACAGTCATGACAATTAGATCATCCGTAAAAAAAACAATTGTATTCCTGATTTACAGTAGGATTACATCAATGATTTGCTTTGAGTCCTTATCTCTTTGCCTTAGTTATGGATAAATTGACTAGATATCTTCAGGTTTAGGATGATGCTCCATGGTGTATGTCGTTCGCTGATGATATTGTCTTAATGGATGAGACTAGGAATTGAGTTAAGGTTAAGTTAGAAATGTGGAGAGAAATTTTGGAGTCGAAAGGGTTTCAAGTTAGTGGTATCAAAACTAAATATATGAAATATAATTTTAGCAGTAAATGAGTATTAATGGTGAAAACGTAAAGATTCAAAATCAAGAGATACTTTAGAGTGAATTTCGTTATCTAAGTTCAATTATTAATAAGATTGAGAGATTGCAAATGATGTAATCCATAGAATCAAAGTTGGTTGGCTCAAGTGTAGGGGTGCTTCCTGCGTTCTATATGATCAAGATACCTATAAAATTAGAAGAAAATTTTTATAGAACAACTATTAGACCAACGCTTATATGGGACAGAATGTTGGGCTACTAAGAAATATTATAATAAATAAGATGAGTGTTGCTGAAATGAGAATGTTGAGTTGGATGTGTGGTAAGACTAGAAAAGATAAAATTAGAAATGGAAAGGTTCGTGAAATGGTAGGAGTCGCACCAATTGAGAATAAATTGAGAGAAAATAGATTAATATGATCTGAACGCATACAACGTAAACCAGTTGATGCAGTAGTAAAGAAAAACAACAAGATCATGAGTAATGAAAACACTAGGGGGTATACCTAAATTGATATGGAATGTCGTTTTAAGAAAAGATATGAACCTATTACTAACTGAAAATATGACCCTTAACAAAGCATAATTACGTAAAAGAATTCATGAATTCGACCCCAATTGATTGGGACAAATGCTTAGTTTGGTTTGGTATAGGCTAGTGGAATCCAAGACCTTATAGACGTTATTTGATGGTCCTTTTTTGGTTGATAAATAAAAAAACATTTTCCTATTATACTTTTGGTTATTTGTGTTCTGGTTCTCTTACTAGATTATCAGCATTGGAGTTCATGTACTTGTTTTTTTGTCTTTGTTTCAATGCGTAAATGATCTTTGCAGGCTGATAGCAAACTCTATATCTTCCTAGAGCTTGTAACTAAAGGTTCACTTGCAAATCTCTACCAAAAGTATCATCTGCGGGATTCTCAAGTCTCTGCATACACAAGGCAGATTTTGAATGGTTTGCATTATCTTCATTGCCGAAATGTGGTTCACAGGTGATACAAATGATCCTCTTTAATAGTTTTTTCACTTTTTGTTTGTTGCTATTGGAGTTGATGTTCATCTTTGTTTTCTTTCTTTCTTCTTTTTTTTTTCCTTTTTTTTCTTCTCTCTGTCTGTGTGGCTTCTTGTTGCTTTCTTTTCTAAATTCTCTCTCTCTCTCTCTCTCTCTCTATATATATATATATCCTACTTTCCATCATAAAATTGCATCTTATGCATAAGCTATGGTCTGCATATACAGCTTTGCTACCTGTAGAGAAAGGCAACCTCTTCTATGACTATTAGTCGATTTTCTGTTCATTCATCTTCACATTTCTGTAGCCTTTTCCAAGTCCAACATTGTTATGGGAGTGATATTACTCTTCTGGCTGTATATATGATTAATCTTTTCTTTTATACAGCTATGTATAGTGGTCTTGGTCAATGAATGCTTTAAAAAGTGGAAAGGATATATTTGAAAAAGGCTAAAGATGGTAAGTTAAAAGCTTATGACAGTATTTATATTAGATTGGACAGTAAAGATGGAGAAAGAACATTTATAACTTGCTAAGTTGAGAGAGAGAAAAACAAGAGGGTAGAGACTTCGCTCAACTTAAGCATATAAAAAGTGAGGATTTGTGTTGGCGAATGATGTAGATACTAAGGAAATTGGAGAAACTTATTTTGGGACACTGTTGAATGAAAAACATTTAGAAAAGTTACAAGAAGAGGAACATGGTAGTTTTGGTGAAATTAGAGAATCCAAGTTCTATATAAGGAAGGCTGAGGTGGAAATTATGCTGAAGAGAATGAAATCAAGTAAGGCATTAAGTCCAAATGTTATCCCTGTTAAGGTGTGAAAATGCTTTGGTGCGGTGGAGTGTATTAGTAATTAAGTTGTTTAATAAAATTACAATAATTAGGAAAATGCTCAAAGAGTGGAGGGAAAACATTTTAGCACCTATATATATATAATACTAAAATTGCAATAAGTGTAGAGGTATGATAAAATCGTGGGAAAAAGTGATTATCACATATATGTTAACAATGGTTCAGATAATTAGTTTGGATTTATACTTGCTAGATCCACTATGGAACCTCTATGGAAGCAATGTACATAGTGAAGTGACTTATCAAAAAATATAGAGAAAACAAAAGAGATTTGCATATAGTTTTTCCTATTCTAAGTTTATGATAAATTGCCTAGAGGCAAAATATTTGGGCGTCGGAGAAAAACTGAGTTATAAATGGATATATCAATTAATCTATGCAATAAAGAACACGTATAATGTGGTTGTAACTATAACTAGATAAATAGCATGTTTGAGTCCTTTATTTTGCCATACTTATGGATGAATTGATTAGATAACAAGTCATGATGTGTGTTTGCAAATGATATTGTCTTAGTTGATGAAAAAGAGGAGTTACTGTTAAAATAGAAATTTAAAGAGAAGCATCAGAGTTGAAAGGGTTATTTAGTAACAATAGAAAATTGAACAAAAATAATATAATTTTTTTAAAATATTAAATATTATAGCTTAAAAATTAGTTTTTTTCAATAAAAACTAACTTTTTGAAAATGGTAAAGCATATATATATATATATATATATATATATATTAACATATATATTAACTCGCTTGAGGAAACCATGTTGTCTCGTGTTTTTTTTTTTTTGATCCAAGGAGTTATTGCCTCACTCCTCAACAATATAAAAACTTTGCTATTCAATCGCTTGGAAACTTAACCTTCAAGATAATCTTATCTCCCTTAAAATTATATGAATAGAATTTAGATGGGCCTGTTAACAGGAGGTTTCAGATTGTCAACTTTTAAACCAACAAAACATGTACATATTTATGTCCTTTTTCACAAGTCAGACTTGGGCCATTTTCACAGTACTTTTTAGGATGATTTTTTTAGAATGAGATAATTGTCCGTTGATAATAGGACATTGGACAAAAAGTTAATATCCGGAAGCAACGTCTTGAGGTAATGCCAATCTATGAAAAGGGGGATATGGATGTGATATAAGACATAAATAGGGTGAGCTGATTCTTTAGGATCATTCCAAGGTCAGCTCACTTACGTGTAACCTCTGGTAATAGGTCAATTAGCTGCAGGAAGTAGTAAGAAAATGGCATTTTGGTCTTCCATACAGGAAAATTGTCATTCATAGGAACCCCTCCATTAACAAGTATATTTTTTTTTTGAAACAATGGAATAGCACTAACATATATGCTGATTTGAGAATGAAGACATCTGAAATACTGCATCTTCATAAAGGATAGAGAATGGTCTATTAGAGAAGAAATAAAATTATGGGCTTTGTCGATGATCAAATGTGGTTCATGAAGTAACAAACAGTTTGCAATTGTTGGGATATATCAGTGGCACACAAGTTTGGTTTTTATACCTTGTATCAGATATAATTGTTCCTTTTAGTGTGTATTTCTTGTTAAAAAGTGGTAACGTAAAATCGAACTGGTTTTCCATTCTTATTTCTCCTCCCAGTCCTCCTACCTTACCCTTCTTTTAAAAGCATAACTATACAGGTCCCTGCCAAATTACGCAGGCCTTTTGATTCTATGAATATATTGATTGGATAGGGATCATTTTATATTCCAGCTGTGGATGCAAGTCATTCAAATGCTTCTGCAGATGTTGACATCTTAAATGGTCTACGAATCAGACATCACTATTAAAAATATCTTGTACTGTTATTACATTTGTGAATTTTGGTGGTTATTATTTGATTTGATAATGTTTCAGGGCCACCTTTTTGTCATTCATTTACTTATTTATGTATTTATTACTACGTCATCTTTCATTTTCCATATGGCCTGATGACAGGTTGAAGGCCTTGAGGCATTGTTTTGTCAACCCGGGGTCATATTTTGTGGTTATATGTTATGAATCTGCTTGAAAATCTGGGCTTCCTAACTTTGATGTTGGTTTGAGTTTTAGAGGGTTTGAATGCTTAATTATTTCACTTAATGGCTGTAAAACTACTATTTTAGTTTGGATTACTTGAAAACTGAAGCTTATTGTGTATGAAGACCTTCTTGCTGATAGTCGGAAAAACTTTGGCTTTCTGTCTGTTGCATATTGTGTTCCTTTAGTTTATTGACTTATTATTTTTGTTAGTTGAGTTACAACTGTTCTCTGTCTTTGTCCTCTATCTGTTTACTTGTTTGGAGTATTTATCGGAAATATGGTATGTTGGATGCTGCCTTGACATGATTGAGTTCAAGTTATTTGTGTTGATTTTGTCATGTGCAAAAAGGCCACAGACTAACAGATAGATGAGTTGGTCTTCCGCATGCTTTATAATTCTGCATCTGTAACAGGACCTTTTTTTTCCCCCTTTAGTGGGGAAGGGATGGGGGAGCAAGGGTCTTGGAAGTTGACTAATTGTTGAAGTATCTACGCATGATGCATGATGTAGGAGAGGCTGTGGAAGTAAATTGGGAGATTTTGTTGGATCCACTTTGTAGCTTAAAATATCATGTCACAAACTTGATATGGGTACTTGAAGTCTAATCTTAAAGTATGTAATTCTAGATTCCCTCTGTTATAAAACTCTGGATATTTGTTTCTAATCTTCTAGGGATATCAAGTGTGCTAATATATTGGTGGATGCAAGTGGATCTGTAAAACTTGCAGATTTTGGATTGGCAAAGGTATTTTTTCTTCAGCAGAACATATTGTTTTTCTCCCTTAATAAATTGAGATTTTGAGCTACATAATTATTTTTCTGTGTATTCACCAGGCTACTAAGCTAAATGACATAAAATCCTGCAAAGGAACTGCATTCTGGATGGCTCCAGAGGTTTGCTTCTATTCTTCTGATATCTACAGTTCTAATGAGGTTTTAACTGGATAACTCTGTCAGTGCAATAACTCTATATAAATAGTTGGACACTGCTGATATTATAATATTAACTCTCGAAGTTTGTGCAAGTAGTCTGGAGTGCTAATATTCTATTATAATTGGTAATAACTGAAAATTGTCCATGCATCATATTGGAAAATTATGAGGGGCCAGCTTTGTGTAGGATGGAGAAATATAGAATAAGAGAAGATAAAAGGAGAACAAGAAAAAGAATTGGGGTGGAGGATGTAGCATCAATACTATTCCAAATCTAGCTGATTAAAAAAAAATGAAAAGAGAAAGAACAACTCCAAATCTTCTCAGTTTTTATTCATTTTATGAAGTTAATTTAGTTCAAGATAACATAGTAACCTAATAGCACTAAAGTTCTCACTTAAGAAGTCCTAATGAAATGAAACTGAAGGAAAATTATTTGAGAGTCCTGTCAATTTTTGCTAGCTTATGTGTCAACCAACGTTGTCTTCTGGCTGGTCCCATATCAGCTTGGATGCATCGAGAACCAAACATCAGCTAAATTTCATATTATTTTTGTTATTTTTTGGGCACTACACAGTGCAATGCTTGAGATTCTTGTCAGGGTGGTTGTTGCACTCATCTGTTACTTTATTCCCATTAGGTGATGTTCTTGTTTGACAACTTTTATTATGCTATTAGAATCATTTTTGTTTCTAGTTGTTGTGAGGAAGGTTGTCTTTACATGTGTATGATGGGCCATGCAATGCTTCCCGCATGCTTATTCCTATTAGCGATGTGTTTTCAGGTTGTTAATCGGAAAAACCGTGGCTATGGGCTTGCGGCTGATATATGGAGTCTTGGATGCACGGTTTTAGAGATGTTAACCCGCAAGATTCCTTATTCTCACTTGGAAGGGGTATGCTCATATTTAGCTTGAATTCAGTATTTATTTTCTCTCTCCTATCTAATTGCATATTGTACTACTTTTAGTTTCTGGTACACCATAAATAACAAAACAAATTAAAAAGGTTGGCCAAGAAATTCGTGTTTCATGTCTAGGAAATCCCTAAATTTCAATTAATAGGAACGCTCTCTGGATATTGCCTGCAATTGGAGCTTGATGGGTACTACAGTACAATTGGTTAAATAAGATAGTTTAATAATAGGGTTTCAGTCTACTTTAATTATAGCCCTGAAATATTGTTTAAGCAGCATACTTATAGAATTTGCAACCTTGCTGTTCCAGTATGGGAACATACTTCTGAAACCTGGAAATGCATGCAAAAATTGACCCATGAACTAGCTGTTAAAAGCATGTGGTTTCTAGTCAGAAGGCATGATTGGGAGTATATTTATTTGTGTATGCTGGAGTTAGGTGGTAACTGGTCAAAAAGGTGTACTCTGTATTGTATGTGAGTATGTGCTCTCTAGCTGTCACATTCCCCATATCCAGGACATTCACCAAGACCTTCAGCTTCTCCAGTAATAAGATGCATATTTATATAGCATTTGGGTTTTTGATATGATTCCTTTTCTCTATGGCACGTGGCTTTTCAAGCATTGAGGAAGTCAAAAGATAATTCATTTCCAAAAGGTCCAAAACTGAGAATATGGATTCAAATGCCGTATGCTTTTGGAACATTTTTGCATGGTCGGATTCATTTCAAAAGCCTTGATATGCTTGGGGAGGAAGGGAACTTTTTGAACTTGACGGAAGTTACGAATTGGTTTTCCACATGACCATGGCACATACTATTGGCAATTTGGACTTGTCTCTGATGTCGGTTAAGGAGCTATAGTAAGGATGTGTGTTCCTTTTTTATGGCAGATGCAAGCATTGTTTAGGATTGGCAAGGGTGAACCTCCTCTTATTCCTAGTTCCTTATCAAGCAACGCCGAAGATTTTATCTTCAAATGCTTGCAAGTTAGTCCAGATGATCGACCAACTGCTGCTCAGCTATTGGACCATCCATTTGTGAAGAGACCGCTGTCTACTTTCTTGAGCCCCGCATCTCCGCACTTTAATGGCACAAGGGCTTAAAAGCTTTGACAAGTCTTTGTTGATTGATGATGCAAGATATTGAGGTAAAATCATTCTTATTTTGATTTTGTTTCCTGGTGTTTGGCATCATTTCACCTACCATTCATTGCAGTTAGAACATGGAAGCAGATTGAGATATTTTTCATCTGATTTGTTGATAAAAAGATTAGCCAGATTCAACAAGCATGACTTGGAAAGTTCAATATTTGTGTTGATGGCTACCATTCAAGCCTAGCCTATTTGTCTCCAGTGTGTGTTATTAGACCATTCATGCTTAAACCACACAGCAGTAACAGTTGCTGGGGGTCGAGGAGAGGGTGTTTGGGAAAGGCATGCACTTCAAACTTTGCCACAACATCCATTTTTCTCTCTGCTCTTTTTTTTTTTGGGGGGGGCGGGGGGGGGTTGGTTGATTGAGTTCATTGATATGCTGTGGAATTGGCATGATATGTAGGAAAGCTGATACCACGGAA
>JAULJZ010150336.1:0-10061 GCA_032270985.1 Heliamphora pulchella | reverse complement strand
TGTCGTAAAAGCTATCACTCTAAGTAGAAGTGGATTTTGGAGCATATTTTAATTGTATAAAAAAAATTTAATACCTATAAAATATTTTTAAAAAATAAAACAAAATTTTCATACTGCTGATGGTAGTAAAATAAAAATAAATTATAAATTATCTAATTTTATATATGTAATCAAGTAATATGTCTTCAAACAGAATTTGTTCTTGTTTAAGATCTCTCTCAACATATAATATTAAGAGCACCATTTCTAACATTAATAATCTCATTTATTGTTACTCATCAAGGTATCAATACAAAATTATTAAAAAATAAAAAAATAAAATTTTAATTTATATTTTCTCCACAATTCCATACATTACAAGAGTTAAAAATTAATTTAATCTTCAAACAAAAATAAATTTATTTTTTACAAGAGGAAATCTCCTATTCCCATTTGGAAGAACAAATTCAAAAATTTTCTACTTAACAACAAATTAAATATTTTAAAAATCTTTATAAAAAATATCTGTGTTTAGATCTCCAACATGTCTTTTGATATCATAAGTAGCATATAGTACAATTACTATATGAATCAAATTTTTAAAAAAAATTTACCTATACAAAAGTTAGGCCATTACAAATGGATTAAAATCAATTAGAATATTACAAAAAAAATATTCAGAATTTATTGATAAAAACCCTCATAAGACCAAGTCAATTTCCTTAATTCTGTATAGCTTTTTATATAAATAAAAATACCGAATTAGAAAGAGGTACACATTGCTTAGTAATAAATTATAAGCCATTAAACAAAGTATAGATTAGGTATCCAATTCTAAATAAAAAAATACTCAATAGATTAAATCAAGCAAAAATCATTTTCAAATTTGACATAAAATTTGGCTTTTGACAAATATAAATTATTGAAAAAAATAGATACAAAACTGCATTTACCGTACCATTTGGTCATTATGAATGAAATGTAATGCTATTTATGTTGAAAAATCCTTCATCAAAATTTTAAAGAATAATGAATGATATTTTTAATCCTTATACACAATTTTGTATCGTATATATTAATGATGTATTAGTTTTTTCTCTTTCAATATCACAACATATCAAACATCTCTACAAATTTTATAATATTATTAAAACTAATGGATTAGTGTTAAACGCATCAAAAATAAAATTATTTCAACTAAATGTTAGATTTCTAGGGCATCAAATCAATAAATGTACAATAATTTCTATAGATAGATCTATAGAATTTGTAAATAAATTTTCTGATTAAATTACAAATAAAATTCAATTACAAAAATTTTTAGATATTTTAAATTATATTTCAGAATTTTATCAAGATTTATATAAAGATGCAAAAGTATTATATCAAATATTAAGAAATAATCCAAAACCTTGGACATTTGAACATACAAAAACTGTTCAAAAAATCAAACAATACGCTAAACAATTACCATGCTTATGTCTTCTTATTCCTAGTGCATTTAGAATTTTTAAGATAGTTGCATCGGACATAGGTTATAGTGGCATTTTCAAACAAAAATATCAAGGTAAAAATTAATTTATTCGTTTTACCAGTGAAATGTAGAAATTCACTCAACAAAATTACTCTACAATTAAAAAAAAATTATCAATTGTTTTATGTATTACTAAATTTGAAAATAAGCTTTTAAATCAAAAATTTTTATTAAAAATTGATTGCAAAGCGGCAAAAAAAATTTTAGAAAAAAATGTCAAAAATATTGCTTCAAAATAAATTTTTGCTCGCTGGCAAGCTCTTTGATTTTGATATTGAATACATTAAAAGTAAATCTAATTTACTTTCTTATTAGAGAGTTTTTACAGGAATCCAAGCATCTAAATGTCTCTAATGTCGAAAATAATGACTTTTCGTAATCATACACGCACACAACCTGCTAAGGATAAAACCTCCCTTAGCAAAGTCTCAGAAACACAGTCTCAATATATACCCAATAAAATCATTTTCTCCATTTTACCTCTTGAAGAAGAGAATTTCAATACTTTTCAATCAAAGTCTGATTATGAGAAGCAATTCGTTTTAACCAAATTTATTGGTAATTATTACCATCAAATTGGGACTATCTTCCAAAAGCAACTTCATCCTCAAGAATTTTTTATGAAATAATTTTTTTGGAAACTGCTTCAATCAAAATATAATACAATTCGAATGATATTGGTAAAACCATTAATTATTCTAAATGTGTTATTCAAAAAATTATTTTCAAAAAAAATTAGAGATATGGCAGTGATTTCAATAAAACTTTTAAAAATCATGCCATTCATCTAACACGGTACAATTATTATGTGTTTCATCATCTTTTTTATTTTTAAAACCATTTCATGAAACATTATTGATTTATCAAATTTTGTTAAATATTTTAATTCTTCTATTCCCAATTGGTTCCACACTTAGTGGAATGAATTTGATCCCAATTATCATATTCTTCCTTCCATACTTCAACAATATTATGATAATTATGCTCAATATACCAATCTGTTACAACTTACATTATTATATTTCTTTGCTGATTTCAGTTACCATAGTTGCTCACATGGCAATTTACTGTTGCCATCCAAAATGATATTTCTTATCTTTCTCACCAATATACTTCCACATGTGAGATAAATTCAAAATTTCTAAGCAATATAATCCTGATTATCTCAAAACTTATTATTTAAAATACTTTTCTCCCAAACCATCATATGCGTCAAAAGTTCAAGCATCCTCCTCTCAAACACATCCTTCTTCAAAATTCACGGCATCTTCATTCCCCTGATTTTGTGAATGTCATTTTGGCATCCATCAAAATAAAATTTCTTTTTCAATTCCCCGATATAACTCAATCTAATATCAAAAAAGTTGTTATCTAAGAAATGACTAAACAGTTTGATAATGAAGATCTTCTTGGAGAATTATTATCTCCAATTAGTCCTCAATATAAAAGATGATTGTTTTGAAATTAATTTTGATTTCGCCTCTCTATAATTAATGAAGACAAACGACAATTATTTTCAAAAGCAAATACAATTCCCAATGTGTGCTCCACAAACGTTTATTATTGTCGAAAGTGTGAAAACACAACAACAGACAGTGGTCCCTCTTTGTCAGCATTCTTTTTTACTGAACTTTGATAGGCACTCTTCAATAACCTCAAGAAGATTTTTTTTTCAACTTGGACACTTTGATTGGGTCGTTCTTCTTCCAGAGTTATTTCCTTCAAAGTTTTCATCTAAAATCTTTTAGGCAACGTGCCTAAGAGATCTTTGGAGCCATGAGAGCCCTTATATATATATATATATATATAAATTTTGAAAACAAATAATGTCACACATAATATGGCATCCCAATTTTTCTGTCTTTGGTTTGCAGATAACTACTCTTGTATACCATATCAAGACAATTTTTAAAAAATTCTTTTTTAATTAAATTTCTTTTCTTAGTCCATTAAAACTCTTTATTTCCAATAATCACCATCACAGTAATAAATTCTCAATATATTAAATTTGTCTCTCAAACTTTCCTTTTTCTCTCAACTTTTATTCTCTCTCTTAATTTTTTTACACTTTTCATATTTTGTTAAAAGATGAATGCTTTTCTTTTTTTACGAAGAAACTGTCTTTCAATCTTTGTAGCATATATTAATTGAACATAAGAAAATATATTTGATTTTATGCCTAAAAGTATAAGTATTTTGTTAATTAAAAATATATATATATTTTTTCAATTAACAATATGCTTATACTTTTAAGCATAAATATTTACGAAGAAACTGATTTTATGCCTATGTTTTCTCTTTGATCGGCAAATTTTATATATATATATATAAATAAATAACATCTAAAATAAATAAAAATTTTACCAAAAATACAATTGAAATCGCATGATTGGTAAGAGATGAACCAACAAAGGATACAAGAAGACATGCAAACAAACAAGAATAAAACTAGAATCAACAAAGCAAAGCTCCCAACTCATCATGTACCGACAAAAAAACCCAGAACAGCAGTAAAGCACGACCCATCAAAGGTGTTGACTATTGATGGGTATTGATTGACTGTATGAATTGGATTAATGCTCCCAAGTCTCATCATTGGTGCCAACAATTAATTATTTTATATCCCACTAACTTTATGTGTTGCTTTTTGTGTGTTCAAAACTTATAAGAATTGAGTAATTATTTGATAATTTTAGAGTATTTTATAGTTTTATTTATATATAATATTTTTATTGAATTATATGGTAACAAATAGTTCATTTGAAATAATAATAGTCCACTCTTATTGATAGATGAAATATAAAAAATAATACACTTAATATATATTAATATTTTTTTATTTATTAAAAATACTACGATAACACGTAATATTCTAATATTACTCTATAGAATATTACTCTATAATTTTTGAAGTAGAACCCCATTTGACATCATTAAAAATGAACCTCAGTTGCTTCCGAATGTGATCTGCCAATGACAAAAAGTAATATATATAAATTGATCACGAAAATACAGATTGATCCACATTACCATGTCTATAATACAAGAATCAACAAGTCGATAATTTGCTCGCCACATAGCATGTGTCGTCTAATTCATTTTTTTAATATAAATATAAAAAATTATGTGAAGTTACACGAAATATAAGGCGAATCTATCACCACTAATGTATTTCAGACAAATAAAAAAATAATCCTCTAATGAACGTTTATGGAGTACACATTGGGAATCGTGTTTTTTGAAAAACGGTTTATAGACGTTATTAAAACAAAAAGAAAATTTGAAGATTAATTTTTGCATATGAATTAGTCAAACAGAAAGAACAAGCCACAAACATGTAACCCACAAGACAGTAATTTTAACGTGAAAAACTCCAAACGGGTAAAAAATCACATAATTTTACCAAGTTCAAAAAACAAGCACTATATAAAAAGTTTGGTTATAAGAAACTCTTACAAACTCTAGTTGAATCATCAACCTATTGCTAAAAGTCTTCTTGCCGAATCTTCGTACACCAAATCCTTGCTTGTTCGTCGTCAGAATCCTCGTTCGGTCTTCTTGCTTGAGAATCCTCTCAAGTTATTTCATGAATCAACTTTAATAGCTGAATAACATCTTGAAGCTCCGGCGATTGTAGCAAAACCTATTCAGATTATACAAAGACTCTCCTTCTCTCTTCAATACTAACTCTCAAAGCTTTTTAGTCTCTAAAAAACATACAGCCGCCCAAACTCCCAAAACAAAACTTATAAACACAACCCTAAAAACCCAGAAAATGAAACAAAATTCGCGCACGACCGATCGATCGGTTAACAGACCGATAGATCGGTTAAAAAGGTCTCTCGGTAAAAACAAGCCTGTAGCATGAAAGAAACTTCAGCACAAAGAACCGATCAATCTGTGAATAGACCGATCGATCAGTACAAATCTATTCTCTGGACTTGGCACACATGTTCAACTAACACAAAATTTTCACAAGCAAGATATCATTAATCCATAAGAAAAACATATAAACCTATTGTCACAGAGTTGCCAACAAGAGATATAATATAAGGATAATATGATGAGTGTAAAAAAAAACCTAACAATCTCCTATTTTGGCAATTCTGTGACAACACCAAAGAGAATAGAACAATTAACATGCGACGAATCAAACTCATCACTAAAGAGTACACCAAGTAACAATGTATATCCATGTCCAAAAATACATCCACAAGGTGTGTGAGCAAAAGAGAGTTTAACAAAGAAACCATCCAACCAATGATATACAACCAAAAAAAAAGTATCTATCTCTAACCAGAAACCATCCAATCAATGATATACAACCCAAAAAAATGTTTCTATCTCCAACCATCACAAACTAAAAGAATTTAGATGATCTATCTCTCCCTTTGGCACTGAATTGCCAAATGAACAAAATACAGAAGAAATCACATGGCAGGAGGAAGACGAGAGACAACATAGGCCATGAATTCCTGTATCTCCTTCCACGTCTCATGTTGATGATGAATAAAATCACGAGCATCATCCCGTAAATGACTAACCTCCTCATCGAGTCGCTCCAGGCGACCTGGAACATCCTCTTCCTCAGGAAGATCAGTCTCGGGGTTCAATCCAATCTCCTCCACTGCATCATCAGATATACCTGCTGAGAAGAATCGGGAAGAGAAGGAATTTTGGGAATAAGAGAGGTACTCTTTTTTAGAGTGATTTTAGAGATAGGCCGAGAGAGAAATTTCAAAGAGTCAGGTTATGACCCAGAATGAACCTCTGGAACATAGAGAGACCAAAGAAACTAAGTAATCAAAAAATCAAAAGGACGACCAAGAGTAACTTTGCCCCCCACAATGCGTATAATCTGCTGAAAAATTAAATCACTCACATCTACGGGTTTTTGATGAGCAATGGCCCACATAATGTAGCCATGCTACTGAGATATCTCAGTGGAGTGACCTTTGGGATCGATATTAGCACACGCAATGAGGTTAAGAAGATGATAAGAAGCTGTAAGGTCACGTTGGGGAATAAGAATCCCAGCCACCCAGGTGCGAGAGACACCACAAAGATCTGAGGCAATAGGGCCAAAATCAAAGGTATGCCAAGGAAAGTATTGGGGACGAGAAAAGTCAAGGTCAACAGGACGTGACTCGAGCTCGAGCCACGAAGCAACAGTATTGTGGGTAAGAGTAAAGGAAACCCCCCAAACATGACCACAAAATGTGTCGACATCATCGGCTTTTTCGGTTAATGAGTTATAAAACTCACGAACCAAGGAGAGATTGACAGAGAGGGAAGCATCAAATTGCAGGAGACCATGCCAGTTTAATGCAAGGAAAGCATTAATGGCCGAATTATCAAGAAAGTCGCATAACATGACATTCTGTTCTAACAAGACAGGGCGTTTTTCGAAAGATTCTTTGAATTGGAGAAAAGAAGCTTTAGTTTGAAAACGACGTTCAAAGTCAGAAACCACCCCGCCACTAGTGGATTTGGCTCGATATTTGGGAGCCATGACCGATATTCAGAAAGGGAACATCACTAAGCACAAAAAAAAAACTAAGAAACCTAGTCTCCCCCGACCAAGGAAACAGAGAGTAATGGAGACAATGACTGGCACCACCCAAGGATTCACAAGATGCAAAAAAAAAAATTCAAAACACAAAACAATTAAAGAGATATCCGAATGACTACTGTCAATACACAACAGCAAAAAAGAAAAAAAAAAAGAAAGCTTGGTAAAGAACTGTTAAACAAAACAAAAACTACAAATCTAAACTCAAGTAAAAACCCCTTTTATGTTGAAAGAAAAAAAGTAAAACAAAGCTAAATGAAACCCTAGAAGCAACATACCTGAAAACTGAGGAGGCTCACACGTAATGCCAATCCAAGGAGAGACGATGATGAAAGAAAACCTACGGAACACAACCAACTACAAACAACTAAACCCTAGGCCATGGGAAAACACAGAAAAACAAACAGACATTCAAGAGAGGACAAAAGATGGAGACCACTTACGAGAGAACGGAGCGAAGGCCTCAAGAACCAGAGCGAGAGAGATGAAAACCCCAGAGAGAAGCACCGTTAGAGAGAGAGATAGAATGTTCAAATGAAACGAAAGACAAGCGTGAAAAGACATAAGAAAGGCCCATCCGTATGGACCGATTGATCCATCTAAAGACCAATCGATTGATCTTGTGTAAGCTTTGGTTCTTAGAGCAAAGAAACAGAGAAACTGAGGAGGACAGGAGACTTCTTGAATGACAGAACGATCTGTCAAAATCGACTACACTCGACAGAACAAAACAACAAATAACACGAAACAAGAGAAAAGAAAAGAAGCAAAAACTCTTTTTGATAGGAAAAAAAATACTTGTATTAAGAACGAAGGACCCATAAGTAGTCTAGCATGTATGGATGTTTTGTAAAATATCAAACCCAAAGTTAAGGCCAGCAATCAATGAGATTTAGGCTCACTCATATGAGAAAAAAGATACATTTAAAACAAACTCTATGACAGCAAGTGAGTGTGTGCTCTAAATTGAACAGATATATCAAGTTTTAGCACATATAGAGACAAATGATACGAGTTACTGAATCAGATCAGATAGCGAAGATACACACAAAATGATTCCATTTGCCACTCAAACATGCTCGACAAAAAAAAAAACTCCCCCTTAATCCAGGCAAAGAAAAATTGCATAGTTTCTCTGGCAGCTGCCACACTAAGACGAACAAGAAAGCAAGGCGCGCTTAGGTAGCCATTTTCAGAACCAACCAAAGCATGATAAACAGATTGCAAAGGTGACTTTCACACTAATATGAACGAAAAAGCAAGGTTCGCATAGGTAGCCATTTTCTTGGATCAGAACAAATGTTGGCACAAAACAAATGAGGCGGCTACACATTAGTACGCACGAAAAGATATAGCCTGCATAGGTAACCATTTCCTGAACCAACCGAAACAAATAATGCCCAGATCAGAGAAAAGTTATTCTTTCAAGAATGTAAAAGATAACAATAGAGATCATATCATGCAACCTAGAGAAACTGATACTGTGTCAGAACTCAAACATCCTTTGATTCAAATACATGGTAAACCAGAATACCATATTCAAAAAGATGTGTACAAAATAAAATATTGTCAAAATGTATTTCAGAACTATTTGAGTGAACCAACACCAACACATAAATCAGAGACCCTCCAAGAATGAAATCAAACTTGACATACACACACACACACAAATACAAAGGAATACAAATAGGTACTAAACACTTAACACAAGGTTCCTAGACCCTTTTTTTAAACAAAAAAAAACATTACTCGACCAAACAAACTCCTAGAGTCTTCCTGAGAAACTCAAACCGAAGATGATCAAGGGGTTTGATCAAAATATCTGCTCGTTGAAACTCAGTAGCTATGTGCTCAAGAACAACTGCGCCATCCTCTACAAGATCCCAAATAAAGTGGTGACGAATATCAATGTACTTAGTTCGAGAATGTTGAACAGGGTTCTTAGAGATGTTTATAGCGCTGGTGTTGTCACAATACAACACGATAGGACCCTGTTCAAACGCATAGTCAGATAGCATCTACTTCATCCACAGAAGCTGAGTGCAACCACTCCCAGCTGCTATGTATTCAGCTTTAGCCATGGAAAGAGAAATGGCATTCTATTTTTTGCCATGCTAGGAGACCAGATTGTTTCCAATGTAAAAACACCCACCTGATGTGCTTTTCCTATCGTCTATGCTCCCAGCCCAGTCGACATAAGAAAAACCAACGATGTCAGCAGTTTTGTCACAAGTGAACCAAATCCCATACCCAAAAGTACCATTCACATATTTTATAACACGTTTGACAGCTTATAGATGTGATTCTTTAGGACAAGCTTGATACATAGTACACACTCCTACACTAAAACCAATATCAGGACGACTAGCTGTCAAATATAGGAGACTACCAATCATGCTACGATACATAGTCTGGTCAATGAATTTTTCAAACTCATTTCTTGACAACTTAATAGTAACACTTGTAGGAGATCTAGCATGCTTAGAGTGTTCTAAACCAAATTTTTTGACCAAATTTTTAGCATACTTAAATTGTGAGATGAACATACCATATGAAGTTTGTTTAACTTGAAGACCTAAAAAGTAATTCAACTCTTCCATTAAGCTCTTCTCAAATTCATTACTCATCTTATTGGAAAAATCTTTCACCAATGCGTCATAAGTAGACCCAAAAACTATGTCATCAACATAGAGTTGAGCTACAAGAATATCATGATTTTGGGTATAGATAAACAAAGTTCTGTCGACGCCACCCCTAGAAAATCTTTTCTCTAACAGAAATAAAGCCAACCTATCATACCAAGCTCTGGAAGTTTGTTTCAACCCGTAAAAAGCTTTTCTAAGTTTAAGAACATGATTGGGAAAGGTTGGTGTGGAGGAGTAAATCCCCCCCCCCCCTTCCCTCTAGACAGAATACCATCATGAAAATCTAACCCCCATCCCATCCACTGTCAGTGGATGGAACAACACAGGGCAG
>JAULJZ010150335.1:0-10061 GCA_032270985.1 Heliamphora pulchella | reverse complement strand
AATTGACTTAGGTTAATTATAAATTGTTTTGCATATATAGATAATCGTATGTGTGGTAACTAGTAGGTCCGGTAACTCCTGTTTGAGTTTTAAGTAATTCGTCGGTGTGTGTGGTGACCTGTAAAATTTAATTCAGGAATAATTTTAAAATTTTAAAAATTTCAAGAAAGTAAGATTTTGATTAAAATATTAATTAGAATTTAATTGTGATCACGTGGGTATATTTAATACATGTTGGATGTATGTGTTGTATGTAATATATGTGTACGTATGTGAGTGGAGAGTGGGCCCACCCTTTAACTTCTCTTGGAAACCACCTAGAAGACTAAGTCTTCTTCTCTTTTCCCTCCACCAACGCGTCTCTCTGTCTCTCTCTCTCTCTCTCTCAACTTCGTTGTTGAAAGCTTGAAGACCTCGGCTTCCCTCCCATTTTTTGGTTACTCTTGGCTTGTACTTCGGCGTTGCCATAAGAGTAAAGTATTCTACTCGTCAAGAAAATCACATCTAATCGGAAAAAAAAGTGATTTTGTTGATTGCAAGGTTTCCACGGTAGTTAAAACTGAGTTTTTAACTCAAAACGGTAGGATTTTAGATTACATTGGTTTCAATGTTTGGTTTATGTAATTAAATGCATTTTTAGTTAATTAAAATGCCATGAGATGATATTTGTGCTTTAAACCTAGCTTTGTGATAAAAAGGCATGTAATGTGTGATTGTTGGATAAAAGAATTTGTTTGTATGGTTGAGAATTTGATTTTCAAAACAAGTTTTGACAATGAGAAGGATTTACAAAAAATGTCACAAAAAAATGAATTTTGTTTGTGATTGATATAATCTTGAGGGTTGAGTTTTTTATTTGAAGAGATGCTTGAAATTGTGAACATTGTGTAAATACTTGTTGGTTAATCCATGAATTTTGGATTATACACATGGTGGTGTAGTTGTTTTGGTTTGAATGATTCAGTAAATGTACCGAAACAATGCAGTTAATTTGAGTTTACATTGCTCCACGATAAAAGTCTAAAAACTTGTGTAAGTTAGGTGCTTCGTTCCTTCGGGTTAGCTTCCATAAATAAAGTGACTGCTCAATTGGGAGTTTGTTATTGTGGTAAATTATAGAACTTGTGATTGTCTAGCGGGTCTTTGTGTGGCCCGGACCTAGATCAATAGAACGAGAATCTATAATTGTCGCCGTGTCTTTGTGTGGTAATGTCGGTACATAATTAAATCATTTGTAAATGTGGTGGGTTGTTAGAAAATAAAATGAGTTCTATTGTTTTCAAACCACTGAGCATATGTGAATTATATGGATACTTATGGTTTTAGAAGAAAACAGTTTAAAATTAATGTTGGTTGAGTTATTCATATAATTTAATAATTACATATCATGCATTTATTTTTGTTAGTTTACACCTATTGGGTTTCGGCTTACGTTGTTGGATTCAAAATATTTTCAGGTGACAAGGATGTCCCTTTACCTTAAAGATGGAGAAGTGTGGTAATTGTTGATTTTGGAAACTATGTGGAGTTGATTTAACCATGTTTTGTATTTCGGTTTTTGGATCATATAGAATTAGCTTGTAAAGTATTGTAACTAAGTTCTTGAATCATGAAATTCTTGGATCATGCAATCTTAAGCATTCTATATACCCCACAAGAACTTTAGTATTTGTATGAAATTGGAGAAGCATGAAAGTAGATCGTGTTGCTTGGGACTCATGAATTGTAAGGCTTAAAGCCAAGGTTTCATATTTTGTAAACTTGAATGAGAGTTGGGGCATAATCCTTGGGTTATTTTCTTTGTTGAGAGTTGAATTCTATGGTTTTGGATGAATGGAACCTTGTTTGATCCTCATGGGAGGTCTCTAAGATGAGTTTTCGATTATATTTTCGTGTTTAAAGTTAGTTTTAACAATATTTTATGCCATAGAATTCTTTTTCTCAAGAAAGTGTTGGTTAAAGATCTTTATTTTCAAAAACAAGATTTTTCTGGTGTGCCCTCAAGTGGGGGACCGCTCGAATGGCCTTGGGCCCGCTCGAGTGGCCAACTACCTGAGAGAGGGTATTTTGTCTCGGCCAAGTGGCCGCTCGAGCGGTCGTGAGTTCGCTCGAGCAAACGAGCGAACTCACATGAGCTAGTTTCGAAAATTTGTTTCTTTAAATAAAAGTATCTTTTCATCCGGATCCTATTATAGGACCCTTTTGTATTCAAATTGAAACCCAATAGTTTTCTTTTCAATGGTTTAACTCTCCTTTCAAAAAATTATTTTGGCTCAAATGATTTTGTTGGAAACAATGGATGTACAACAGTTTTATTAGAGGTTTCCTTGTAAGTTGATCTATCCGTATGGGTTTTCGAGGGTGGTCACGTACCTCGGTTTTGCGGGCGTGACATAGAGTGTCGATTTACCCTTTTTGGGTACATTACGTCTGATATCGCAAATTTTCACTGTTAGATGTTTTCTCTGTGACCCTGTTACAGTCAACTGTTTTGGTCTAGTTCCTTTTTATTTGGATCGTCTAGACTTTCCTCACATGGTTCACTTTTGGGCGCATCCCCGATATCGTGAATTCATTCCGTTGGATGCTTCTGACCCCTTCATGGCTTTTGGTTGCTTCTATGGTCCCATTATAGCCAACGGTCCCGATCTAGTTCTTTATATTCGGGCTATTTTGATTTTCCTCCACCTAGTTTTAAAAGGAAAAAAAGATGGAATTAACTTAGTTATTTTTTAGGAGCGAGGCAAAACAGTGTTAACACATATGTTAAGTATCTCATTTGTAAAAGTTTATTTGGGTAGTTTTACTTTTATGGCCATATTCAGCCTTTAATATTTATCCAGTAAAATTTTAATAAAATGTGTCATATGAGCCAAGTGGAAGAATATTAGCATTGTAGTTTACATGTCATATTGTTTTATTAAAATTCTGAATATTTAAATTAAAAAAGTTATTACTCAAATGGTAATGCCTATTAATGAATGAGTGCATGTCTAAAATAACTTCCTTCATTCCTTGATGGAAGGAAGTTTGACTGACCGAAAAAGTATAACTATTGGAAAAAGGTCCATGTTTATCTATAAAAGAAGCTTATGATTTCCATCAAAGTAAAGGTTTCATATATTATAATGGAATATGCTTAAAATCGTACTTATTACTCTCCATAACAGAAGTGAGAGTTGTGTAAATAAAGTGTTTAATTCAAGATCAAATAGTATGAACTTCTTGAGACTAACACATCATGGCAATAAGTATGTATTTTTTCGTTGCTTGTTTTTAAATACTTTGATTCTCTCACATCTCTCTCTCTCTCTAAATTAGTACAAATCACAAAAAAATAGAGGAATTAGAGACAACGAATACGTATTGAAATAAATGGTTTTTATTTCACCATATTTTGTGAGCCATGCGTGCGTGGCATTTTTTCTTTTAATTTTAATTTTCTTTTAAAGAAAACTCATACTTAATTTCTTTACGAATATGTTTGTCCTTTTTTAAAGAAAAAATTATTGAATATGATTGAAAGAAAGATTTTTGTTTTTAGTTTTTGGCATTTTAATATTTTTTTATAAAAAAAAGTAAGAAAAGCTTGTTAATTTGGTTGAACGTTTCATAAGCCAAAAAATAGAAAGTGCAACAAAAGCAAAAAAATACAATGACATTTTTATACTTTTTTAAAAGAAAAATCATACTTAAATGGGTAAGAATATGTTCTGTTTTTTTTAAAGAAAAAATAATGAATATGAATATAACAAATATTTTTGTTTCTTTTAAAGAAAACCACAGTTAAATTGGTTAAGAATATGTATATCTTGTTCATTGTTTTTTATTTTTAAAAAATTAAAAAGCTTGTTTGGTTGAACATTGCATAAGAAAAAATTACAAAAAGCAACAAAAGCAAGAAAAAAATGGACATTTTGTCTTTTGGGTTTTACTTTACTTAAAAAAGCAAGAAAATATAAAGGAAAGGCAATTTAAACGGGTGCATACTTTAGCTTGAAGTCTACCAAGTGGTCCACTAACCCATTTCAGAACCCAATTTTACTCTTGTTTGGACTCTAGAATATAAGTGTAGCATCAATCATTTTATAATAAGACCCAAATGATATACAAATTTACTTGGCAATGCACTAAAAAAATTCCTCCTAGTGGATAAGATGGGCAAAAGGCATTAAAATTACTTCATATAAGAGATACAAAAGAAGGAAATACAATCAGATTGTTCTCAATACAACATATCTTTTTGAAGGATGTGAATATAAACACCCCAATTTGACATGGGTATTTTGATGATGAAAATATGAGCAATACACCAAATAAGCTCTCAATTGATCACAGAACTAAGAACACAACTCAAAATCCCGAAAACACATAAAAAAAAAACTAAAAAATTACTTTCGAAAAACCCTACAAAAGATAGCGACCGCGACCTTCATTCATTGTGATCATAAGAACCAACACCCATCTTCCCTACGGTTGCAATGTTGATCTTTGTGGTTGACACAATGCCCAATGATGCGGTCACAAACTTCAAAGTGGAATCTGCAAGCTTTATTTTTTGCATTACTCTTATTTTTCTACAGCTGTCACAAACTTAATCCCGTGATAATGCAACATGCCATTCCTACTATGTGTCAACGCAGCATAAGTCGTCATCAACGCATGAATTTCTATAAATATTGGCCCTTCTTTTTGTTTTAGAGGATCAAATCCCAACACACTGATACTCTGCCAATATTACTACTCATGTGATACATACTTAATGCGTGTCATGCCGTATGAAAAATTAATATTTAAATTCTTGAATTAACTACTAACACATAGGATGGTTGCTAAAGTCCAAATATCGTCCACACATATTTAAGGGAGCTACAAGTTATTTATCAAAAAGCGCTTGTTTTGATTTTTCTTTTTAGAAAAAGATGATTGATTTAATCTAATTAAGAAAAACTAAAATTAATTAATCTAAAATAAAAGATGATGTTTGAGAAGATTTTCTATGCATTTAATTCCTCCCTAGCCAGTATTTTAATTTCGTTCAAACTATATTTTATTTTAATTGATTCAACCCAATCCAATTGCAACTACAAGACCGATATTGATTTTCAAGAAGATAAACTCGAACACGTACTTGGCCTTTTTTATCTAAGATTTTGACAAGGATCGTCCGAAACACGATCCGTCCTATGAAGCATAAAATATCTCATGTCCGAATATCGAAAAGAAAAGATAACAGTTACATGATCTCATTTTAATAATCACAGAAAATAAAAACAAAAACGAAATACGTAAATTAAAAGCTTGTTGATCAAAAGTCATCGTCTCAAAAAATCATTCAATTCTCCAAATAAAAAACGAAATAAGAAGTTCAAACTAATTCAAAAATACTAAGCTAGGGATTCATCATCCCTTAGGAAAGAAAGAGTTTAGCCGCTCATGTTGCGGCTCGAATCTACACAAAATTGGTGAAAAATCGGTTCCTAAGCTTCTGTCTTAAGCTTTTTAGCACTTCCCGAGCCTCTATATTGCCTTCCAGTTGATCTTCCCGACCCTCTTTTTTGATTTCTGTTATATCTGAACTGAATGCCCAGGCCATCCATTTATAGATGCGCCTCATGCTTTTGGCTGCAGTGTTTCATTCGAACAGTGACACCTCCAGTCCCTTCGGATACAAAGTACAGTCTGTTCAAACACTTTTTATCCATAGGTATTTCATCTAGACGCTGCTCATGCCCGTCCAGACGTAAATGTTTCTGTTGAATTTTCATCTGGACGCTTCTGAGTCAATCCAAACAGTTTTTTCTTTGAAATTCTCATTTTGTCCCTTTTTCTCCTTTTTGTCCCTTTTTACATCATTTTTCCTTCCACGTCACCGCTTATGATGTTATTACCAAAAACACTACAAAACAAATTATTTAACACAAATTCGAGACTTAGCAGAGTATGATTTACGAAACTAGATCAGCACTTTTACATACCTATCACACCCCTCAACTTACACTTTGCTAGTTCTTGAGCAAAGCAATTAAACAAATAGCTATTACTACATTATTGAAGAATTTAAAAGAACAAACTGTAACTTTGCTACCCCTGACAGTAAATTCATATAGTGCCTTGGTTTACTGCCATTTTCATAAAATATTCACCACAAATTTGGACTTAGCGTGTGTGTGTTACTCAACCACTTGAATTGGTCTCATGCTTCTGAATATTTGAAGTTTGAACACTTATCGAAACTGTGTCTCAACTTTAATCTTTAGTTGATATTCACTCAGAATAATTCACTAAAAAACATGCTTATATATAGGTACTCTGTTAGTAAGAAGTAATGATTATGTATAAACAAATCAAGAATTGCGCATGCATACTTCAAAATTGAGAAAGACATTGCATTCGAAAAAATTGACTCATAATCTCGTGATTAGAATGTCGAGCATTGAGAACATCACACGTATGTTTTATTAGTCCTTTTCATTCAATTATTTCCATACATTAGACTATGACTTGCATATGATCAAATAGGTCTTTATTTTTTATTGTAGCATTAGGTAAAGATAAATGTATCTGGGTTAGGGTTAAGTATATATAATGTCCCAAAATAAGCTAATTTGCTAAATATCAGCTCAATTTCGCTTTTCTTCAATTATTACTCACATTCACCATTCTCATAGCCATTTTTTGATTTTATACTACGCAAACTTTCATATTTTTCCATTTATTCCATTTTGCCACTTTATTCAAAAAAATTTCTTTTCTCTTTTTTTTTTTAACAAACTATTCTGCCATTTTTTTGATTGTAGACTTTATCGTATGCGTATAGCCAATAACATGTTTACATAACATTTTTGAATATGTTGGGGGAACAAGAAAAATGCTTACATGTAAAAGGCTCAAAAGGAGGGGGACTAGGATCAATTAAATAGCAAAAATACAAATCGGCTCAAATATAGAAACATGATCTAAAATCTTTTCCTAAACTTAACACAGTCCTTTGCATAGGCCTTATTTTTAGAAATATTTCCAACTCAACTTACATTGATTATTTTAAATTTTTGGCCAAAAAGAATGAAAAACAAAATTATACAACGATGATTGCATGCTGAAGAATTCAAGTTTTGAGTAAATGTAAAAACAATTCTCACAAAAGGATCAAAGTCTCAAAAGCTCGCTGGGTAAAGTCCCCACCTTATTGTTCTTCAAGTTGTTTTTACTAGAAACATTCTTTGGCGTAAAACCAAATAAGTAGCTAAGTGTGCAGTGCAAGATTTGCTAAGTGTACAATTTCGTGGTTCATTTTTTGTAAAAAAAAAATTAGTGCGCTAAGAATCTACACTCCTTAATTCAGGATATTAAATTCATAGTTTAAGTTCTTAAACTTTCAAAATTACACAATATATATATATTACATGGTGAAAATCACCCCCAACTTGAATTAGACACTGTCCTCAGTAGAAAAAGGCATGCATGTAGAGTGATAGGAAATATACCCGTATAAAGCTTCAATTCCGATACAAAATTCATGTAACAATAACTCCACACATCGAAACATATGAAAGCAAAGAAGTAGAGAATAAGGCAAATAAAAGAAACTGCACTTTTACTAATAAAATTTAAAAATGACAGAGATAAAAGAAAATAATAATAAAAAACGCCCTAAGGGCATACATACTGTGGGGCTAAACCCTGGGAACAAAGAAAAAGAGAAAAAAAGAAAGAAAAGCATCAAAAGGGAGGGGGTGAAGGGGATCCGTGTGGAGGACCTAGGCTAAATTGGTCCAAAAGCAAACGGAGCTGCTCTTAGTTTTGGCGGAGTTGCTCCTGGGTCATGACATGTCCCACCTCTAGACGGCCCAACCAATTGTTGTGCGCCTGATAAGCACTCTCGCTGAAGGACCATGTAGAGGATGTGGGTAGGGAGGATGAGGATGCAGGCGGGGAGTCGCCTAAATCACACGTCTCCTTTGCAAAGGGATGTTCAGGGGTGGTACGCCAACTCAAAGCGAGCCATCTTTTCGACCACGTCGCATGAGCATAGGTTTGTGGCGTCGGGTCGATGGGTTCGATAGGAGACAAGGTGAATGGATGGGGCTGACTGGCCGAGGCATGGGCAAAGAGGAAGAAGATGAGGTTGGTATACGGCAGCTTGTGGTTGCAAGGCTGCTGTATGAACTTCTTCATCTCCCCTAGCATGAAGTGAGAGATAGAGAGCGACACGTCTGTGAGGAGGGCATAGAGTGTCTAGAGGGCAGCGCCCCACCTATTATCCTTATGGTTCATCAAAAAGACGTTTCAATGGATGACGATGTTGGCGAACCAGAGGGGTTTGACGAGATCGATGTGGCAGGCATAAGTGGAGCCACGCAATGCACGACCCTCCGTGATGGCGAGGGCCATCTCGGCGGCGACGATGTGATTAGGAATGGGAACCCAGTGCTTGTTCTGCTCGTTCGCCTGGGTGTTGAAGATACCGAGGGTCTCGACAATGTCGTGGGCACCGAAGGTGATGGTGGTGTTGTCGACGGTGGTCTGTAGGAAGTCAAGGGAGGGATCGTCATTCGTCGGAAGATCGAGCCTGCGGAGGTTCTGATAGAACATCTGAACCAAGCAAGGGTATATGGCTTCGAATGGGCCAAAGGGGGCTCCAAAACCATGGGAGTGGAAGAGGTGCGGATGCCTTGGGAGGCGTAATGGTATGCAGCTAAAAAGCCCTCCTCTATCGGGAAGCGTATGAATAAGTGCAGTTCATGGCCTACCCAGTTGGAGGATAGAGAGGTGCTGGAGGTGGTGGCATGGTCTCTTTTAGTAGGGCAGCGGGAGAAGGATGCCATGGAGAAACTGCTAGAGAGGTATGAGACTGAAGGAGAGAGAGATCGAGGGAATGTGATGAAAATGAAGAGGGAAAGCACTTATTTATAGAGGCTGTGAGGTTCCGTCCGGACGCCCATGATTTTGTTCGAACGGAATTTCGACAAAAGTTTTTTCCTCCGGACGGATCCAATTTCGTCCATACATAATTGAGACAAAATGTTCTTCATCCGAACGCTTTTGAATTCCGTCCAAACGAAATTGGAATTGGCATGCATTGAAAAGGCATAAAACTTAATGAGCAATTATGATGCATAAGAAATGGTGTTACCGGTTTGAATTCCTTCTGGATGCAAGAGCGTCCGTCCGAACGAAATTGAATGAAAGCATTAAATACGTCAGGTTGGTAATTGAAAGGACATGACTGTTCAGAGTGCGTCTAGACGCAAGTACTCCTGTCCGGACAGAATGGATTCTGTCATCAATGCATGGGGATTTAAAGTCTCAGAGCTGTTAGGGAGCAGTCCGTCTGGACACAAAGTGGCCAGTCCGGATAGTTTTAGTCCAAAGAGATTTTCGTCCAAACACAAAGTGGCCCATCCGGATAGTTTTAGCCTCTTTAGAAAATTATTATCATTATTATCTTGCCTTAACATCTATGAAAATCTAGGTTCCCTCCCAACAGGGCTAAGTTTAACGTCTTCAGCCAGACAAAGTGCTCGGTCATTGATTTGAGAGTATGGGGTCCACAAGGTTGTTGGTCTTTATCGTGGGGTCGACTAAGATGCCTTCAATGTATGGTTTAAGGCGCTGACCATTATCCATAAGGTGTTTACCTGATCGAGGGTTAAGCAACTGACATGCATGACGAGGGTAGATGTATGTCACCACAAACGGACCATCCCAACGGCATTGCAGCTTACCAGAAAATAACCGTAGCTTGGAGTTGAACAACCATACCTTTTGATTTGGTTCGAACAACTTTCGGTGAATGTATTTGTCATGAAACTCTTTTGTCCAAGCCTTATAGGTTCGGGAGTTCTCGTTTGCCTTATTATGGATTTCTTCAAGCTCACTGAGCTAAAGCTTCCAGTTAAAACTGGCAATGGCCATGTTAAAGTTAAACGTCTTAATGGCCCAAAATTCCCTATGTTCTAGCTCAACTGATAGATGGCACGCTTTTCCAAAGATAAGGCGGTATGGGGACATGCCTATGGGGGTCTTAAAGGTTGTTTGATAGGCCCAAAAAGTATAAT
>JAULJZ010150334.1:0-10062 GCA_032270985.1 Heliamphora pulchella | reverse complement strand
GTTTAGACCCTTGTAATTTCTATAAGTAGAGATTAGTGTAATTCAGGATTTGATTGAATGAATGAGAAAATTATTTTTATTTATTATTATTATTATTATTTTTAATTCATACCGACATTGCTATCGAAAAAAACAAATAAGAAATCTCGATACTTATTTTCATTGGTCTAGAATCTAAATGAGTGTAAGGGTGGCTCAAGTGGGAAGAGCCTTCTCATGACCAGAATCCAAATCCTAATTTCCCCTTCTTGCTTACGTATAAAAAAATGGTCCAAGATCTAAATGCATTTTGTGTAGTTTTCAAGATCAACCTAACAAAAAATGATTGATGAATCAAAATAATTAGAGAAGAATTCTCAACTATAGGGGAAAACATAGTGAGATGGAAAAAGTGTCTATGAATGGATATTTTAAATTTGAAATCCAAGCGGAGAGAGAATTATGTGCTAGATGATGGGATGCAGCAAGGATCACTGGATTCGCAAGAATGTGCATGAACCGTAATGTGGTTGTTATCACACCAAAAATAAGTATTTAAAAATCTAGTAAGAGCAACTATTCCGTCGAATAATGGTTAAGATCAAGTATCATTCCACATGGCCAAATAGAGTTGTGATCATAGTTGGAATGAGCCAAAGATGCCATAACATCAGTGTGGAGCGAGAAAAGAATATTAGAGGACGATTGAAAGGGAAAAAGATAGTGAGATGGAAAAAGTGTGTACGAATAGATTTTTCAAATTTGAAATCAAAAGTGGAGAGAGAATTAGGCGCTAGATGACGGGTTGTAGTGAGGATCATAGGATTCATAAGAATGTGCATGAACCGTGATGCGGTCGTTATCGCACCACATAACTACTCCATCAAATAGTGGTTAAGGCCAGGTATCGTTCTACAGGAACAAATGGATTGAATTGCATGAATTTATGATTAATTCCTAATTCAGTTATGAAAACAAGTTGGTTGAGAATGTTTTGAACAAGTGAAAGAAAAGAATGCAATATAAGATTTGGTTTTAAAGTAGGTTTATGAATTCATCCTGGCCTCGCAATTCAAAAGACATATTGATGTGGAGAAACTTCATCCTATTCAACTATGACTCATTTTGGCTAGAAGCTCTAACGAAGTCGTCAAGAAAGCAATATACTTAGAATCTAGCAAAAATTATCTTTGAAGGACACGAATTGTTCTTAAGCAAATTCGGCACGATCCGTCCGATCGTAAAATAGCTCATCTCTTGTTTCAATCATATACAACAACAAATTGTTTGAATAGCATCGTCATTGCAATCACAGAAAACGAAAACGAAAACGAAAACGAAAACTAGATTGGAAACCAGAAAACTGTTGATCTAAATCGTCTAGAAGTTTTACAAATGTTGAATCGTTGATTGAAAAAAAATCAATTACACAATCCTTCAATCATTTGGCTATGGTTCCATCAAAAAAAACCCTAGGAAAAGAGCCTTTAGCCGCTCATCATCAAGGAAGACCCAAGCGACTTGAATGAACACGCCATCTCCAAGTCTTCAAAGAGCGCTATGTCACCTTTTTCTTCGTCTAAACCCCCTTAATGTCCTCTTCATTTTCCTTTTATATTCCTCTTGCCCTAGGTCAAAATGTTGAGTCAAATTCTGAAGTTCGCAATCTCCTGCACCGAAAACTGTCTGGACGGATTAATAGCCCGTCCAAAAAGAAGTGGGCAACAACAAAACTAGGTGCATTGCTGGTGGCTGTCCACACGGCCCTCAACCCCGTCTGAACAGATTGGGGCAGCTTGCATATTTTCTTCTTTTTGTAGCCTAAAACCCCATCAAGCCTCCTATATGATCTGCAATGCATAAACTCTTCAAAAACTATTAAAAAGGCACAAACGAGGGCATTACTTATGTACATTGGAGAGCTTAAATTAGAACATTTAAGCTCTTATCAATCCATTTTAGGTTTACTTTTTATTTTTGCATAGTTTTACAAGGGCGCTGGAGAAGGTCGTGAGGAGTTGTCACATGGATTTTTTTATTTTTCCGGATTTGTAGGGTTTTTTTAATTTTGTTTTATAGTTTTTCTTAGGTTTTTTTTTATATATATTTTTGTACATCAAGAGATCATTAAAATCGTTTTCTTATCCAACAAAAATAAGACGTAGGATTAAATTTGGAGAGAAAAGTGTTAATTGATATTATTTAATTTTTTATAAATTAGGTGTAGATGTGCATTGTCTTCTAATATGGAAATCTTGGGGTCCATATATAAATTCATTTCTTCTTATTTCAAAATTTTCTTTTATATCTTTTGGATTTTATATTTATTAAATAAGAAATTGTGCAAAATTAGGAGAAGAGGTAGAACCATAGAGGAGACTTGAGGGATGCCATAAAGGACAGAGTGTCAACTTTCAATGAGCTTTTATGATAATGAGTTTTAGAATCTTTTATGCATGTATTTTATTAGACTTATGTAATTGTACATGCTATTATATATATATATATATATGAGCATAAAATTCTCAATTTTAGTATTTTTGTTTCCCTATTGCTTTCTGTTGAATTACGCATATATAATTATTATTTCAAATTAAATAAAAAATCTGTAAATAGTTTAATAGTATAAATAATATATAACAATCATGAAAGACAAAATGGAAGTTCAATGTAGTTCTTGAGAAAGTTCAAACAATGAATTCATATTTATAAAAATTATAAACTTTTCCAGATCAAAAGAAATGTATAGAAATGTTGTCTACTCTTAATTTTTTTTTTGTATTACGCTATAAATTTTGTGCATCGCGTGGGTAACCATTAGAAGATGAGTACATATAATATGCATGCAATTAAAATATCATAATCAGAAGATATCAAAAGGTCAATGAAGCCACTTTTACATTTTGAAAATGAGAACGCAATAATAAGAAAAGTAAATGAAGATCAAAGAAGAACTGTAACTATAACTGGCACACAATATCTGATCCTATAGAATTACATTATTAGTTGCTTGATCAATTCATCATTAAAAATGAAAATGGTAGAATATTAAATAATTAAAATTTCTTCACTTTATTTTCATTTAAAATTCCAGCACAAATTCATAACTAAAATGCAACCAAAATTGCCAATCTTCTTTTTCTCTATTTGATTCGATCTCTATCAAATTCAAGAAGAAAATCCATAAGTTCTCTCTTATATATTTTAAATCCAATCTCTATAAATTCTTAGAGAAGGAAATACAACATGGAATTAATGATAAATTGCGGCTGTTGCATAAATTTAGAGCATGAGTGATTGTGAATATATAAATAGATGAATACATGCATGTATATATACATATACACACATATGTAGTTATATATATATGCTTATATACATGTGAAAACTGAAAATGCATATATACACATTAGCTAGAGAACAACAGAAGTGAAGTACATAATGTTCAGTTTTTGTTTCTTAAGAAATGTTGAGAGCCAAATTGAGTTATGCAGAGCCTCTTGACGCTTTGTCCTATTGATGCTTGATTTTTCCAGAGCGAAATTAGCATTATGAAGTGAGTAAATGGTGATTTTCTCTAGAATAGTTTCGCAGATGCTACAAAAAAATGTTTAGATTTGAAGAGAAGGAAACTTTTCTGAAAAAATGGGGACTTAAGGACAGGGTAAAAGATCGAAGCGTGTTTTAGTTGAGAAAGAAGTTAAAATCCTGTAAAAATGGGAGGAATTAGGATTTGGGGGCGGTGAATCAGGATTTGGGGGGTGGGATGTGGGGGAGTAGTGCGAGGGGAGTTTTCTTTCTTTTTTTCCTTTATATATAGTCACAAAGCAACTTGTGCGGGTTTAGAGATAGTAGGAAGAAGTAATTTGGGATATTATGCCACGTGGGAAAAAGATTAATAACTTTTTTTGAAAAATTAGAATAGGAAGTTTAGAGAATTTTAAGTGACCAACTACATTCCTATATATATATGTAGTGTGTGTGTGTGTGTTGTGTGTTGTGTGTTGTGTTGCAAACGGCAAGAATAAATGTCGACATCAACCTTTTCTGCTAGCAGCTCAACGTAAGGGATTGTTGGAGTTCAAAGCCACAACCTTTCTAAATCATGTAGGATCAATAGTACTGGAAGGGCCAGTTTGATTGGTAAGATTAGACATGAGATTGGATTACATATCCATAGGCCATAGGAATAGTATTTCTGGGTTTCGGATGGCAGAGTGGTGGATGGGATTACATATCTATTTGATAACCAATCACACAAAATGTGGAAAATACAATACTTAGCCGGATGTGTATTTTTAATCTTCTCACTCTTAGTCATGTGATTTTTCATCCTGTGACGTTATATTTCCCCAGGTTTTTTGTCCGGGCTATCATGCAGTGCCTAAATGTCTATTGCACTAATGTGTAGTACACGCCAAGATGGAAGCCTACACGTGGTAGCCTTTGAGGGACATGTATAGTTCACGAGCTTGCCCTTAATTGAATGGGTTCAAAGGGCTTACAGGCATCTGGTTTATGCCTATGTTTCAAGAAGCGGTTATGGTTGTCATAAGGGTAATGGTGGTGGGGATGCGGTTTGGGGTGTAACAGGTGTGACGTATTTGGGTAGCAACTGTGTCGTGATTTTTTTTTTCTTTTTCAGTCAACTTCACAATCTTCATACCACACGAATTAACGGTCATACAACTGTACAAAAGTCATGTTTAAGCTTTAATGTTGAGTAATGAGCAAATAAATACAAAACAAAAGCTTGAAGGGAGAAAATGAACATATGCAGCCTGCCACTGTTACGTAAGGGCTGCACGATCATAATGGCAGACTAATGGCCTATTACGTTACAGTTGTTTCCATTATGTGTGTAAAATGTAGTCTCACCGCTATAGCGGTTGGAGCAAGTTGCGGAAGTGCCCCATACCAATATGCAATGGTTACGCTTAATCAGTGTAACAGTCATGGTCGCATATAACAGGTATTGGAAGGTCAGCCAATACAAAACAAGAATCAGAAACTGAATAAGTGAATTGTTTTCAAGCATTAACAAATGTTGAAGAATTTATTGATATTCATGTTCTGATGGTGTTTATTATAATTTCATTGTTTTTTTGTAAATAATATTGAGTTTTATATTGCTATTTTAGCCAATAAAGTAAAGAATTTTATTGATAAGGGAATATAACTAATTGTGATAATTAGTAATTCTATTGGAATAAATAATTGATGACAATAAAGCAAACATAGTCTAATATTGTTAGTTAGATGATACAATAACACAACAAAACTAGTGGCTAATGCATCCTCTACTATAGTAAAATACTGCCATCTATTTCTGTAATGTTTCAAGCTTCAAATGATTATATCTAAGGTTATAATAAGTGACTCACAATGCGTTTGTATGTTTTAAATTGGTTCCATCTCCATATATGTGCTTCTTTGGGTGTAATCCTGATATTTTTAAAATATCAGTCTTCCGTTAACATTGCATAATAGTGTTTTGACGTCTCAATTCAGATACACAAGTCTTTGTCACTGTGGGAAAAATAACACAGACGTGACATTTTTATAAAAAAAAATAATAATAAACTAGGATACGATACGGCTAGGACACATCAATCCTTATATTTGTTTATAGGCGTACATAAAAATAATAACTTATTTTTCACATCAGAAAGATATTTATATTTTATCATATCAAAATAGTAATAAATTATTTCATGTTCGACATACTAAAAACGAAGTGGGAATAACGAGACCTAATATTTATACTATAAATTTGGTTCACAACAAATTAGAAGTTCTGAGATATAGAGTTCATAAACTTCAAAAATAAAATAAAAAAGGAAAGAAAAATTGAAGGGAAGGGAAGGGAATAATAGGTATAAAAATACATTGATTTCATTTTATCGTTAGATTGCAAATTACTTTTCTGTGAAACTTGTAACATAATTCATATTTGTTTAACTAACGGACACGTATTCTCTTCATGTATCCAGTACTAGAAGCTAAAAATAACAATAGGATGTGTGTAGACTAGTGTCCAACACGTGTGGGGGAGTGTCCGACATGGATGCGCAACGATCTTTGAAATGTTCTTTGCTTCTTAAGTTACAACTCTCAGTTTTGTTGGAATTTGTAGTAGTGTTGTTGGACTTTTTAGTATGCTGTGCGGGCTCATGTGTTTAACCTAATAGGTAGCATTAAGGCATGTCAAATCCTTCACACACACCGCAGAGGTATCAATGAGAGAGAGATACACCACTGAAACAGTAAAAAAAATGTACTAGCAAGAATAAACACAATCAAATATTCACAGGTGCTCCAAAAATTAGAAAATAAAATAATAGAGTAGTAAATATTTTCCCTAAATAGAAAATTAGAAAATAAACTTTCCTTTAATTTGTAGTAATAAACAGGAGACTTTATAGTTAGAAAAACATCTCAATGGCCAAACTGCAAGTATTTATTTAAATGAAAGAAAATATCAGGGATTATATAAATTTTGAAGGCAAATTGTAAAACTAATTTGGAAACATAGAATCAACAGTAAATTTAACAAATTTGACAGGCTGCCCCTCTTGAGCCTATGCTGGCTTGGCCCTGGAAGCTGTGGGGCATTACACAATGCACAAAAATTGGATCCTCCAAATCTATTCGTAAGGTTGATTTATTTAATATAGAACATTAATATTTCTCTCCAGTTATGTTGTACGGTAATTAAGTTTTTGAGTCCTAGAAGGGATTTTTGACCATTTGCTTGGAAAATTCTGGTTGAGTCTAAGAAGTGCAGTTCTGGAGGGTATTTTTAGGCTTCCAACATATTCTTTGTGAGCATCAGTTTCTTATATTTCTTTTATGCTGTTTTACAGGTTTGAAATCACTTGTTCTCGAAGGACCTTTGTTTTGTTTTTAAGATGTTGTACTTGTTTTATTCCTTGGTACTATTCATATTTATTTGTTTCCATTGGCTACCTGCTACCCTCCCTCCATGTGATGTCTATTTGTTGTGCCTTGCTTTCTGCTTGCTTATGCCTTCTGTGCGCCTTGTTGTTATGTATGTACTGTGAAGATGAATGGGTCCCTCTCCAATTGTTTTTAGTTTTCCATGTTTGTTGAGAAATACATGCAGAAGAAAGATTGCCCAGTGTGGTTCAGTTTACAATTTTAGATGTTTATTCAAGGTTCTGCTTGACCATGTTCGGTCTCCATAACCAGCCATGTTTGGACATCCATGCTCTGCTCTGCTATTCTGTCTGTTCAATGTTCTGCTCAGACATCTATGCTGTGCTCTGTCATTTATGTACTGCTCTACCATGCTCGAACAATCCATGCTCTGCTCATCCATTTGTGCTCAGCTTGGCCATGCTACACTGCTAGGCACAGTCCAAAGACCTACCGAGCGAAGAATAGATGTCCGAGCAGAGCATGGATGTCTGAGCAGAACATTGAACAAACAGTAGTTTTTTTTTTCTTCTTTTAAGGTTTTTCAATATGTGAATTGTAATCTTACTCCTATGCACTTGGGTATTGTAACTAATATTGTTGGTGCAGAGAGCACAACGGAAGGCACTGGATGTACTTAACACAGTGGGAGTATCGAATTTCGTATTAAAACTCATTGAGAGGAGGCATCGCGTCGATAAATGGATTAAATACGTCGGCATGGGTTTGACAATCATCATTCTAATTGCCATTTGGAGGTGGAGATGGTAGTTGCTGAGTGAACAGCAAAAATACTTCTATATTTCTTCTTTTTTTTTTTGGTATTTTGATTTTCTTTTTCTCTGTATGCCCTTTTGGAAGGATAAAGAGGTTTTGACGTGCAATTAAGACAAAGTTATGGATTAGTGGTGATATTCACTGCTTGAAAAATGTTAAAAGGAATGTGTAAGTTGTTGAGAAGAATGAAAGAAAAGGAAATAAAAATTAATGGTGTACTCTGCGTTTAGGGATCTCCTAAGAGAAATCTGGCAATGCTGATTTTTACTAAGCTCCCCCTTTTTTCTCCCTTCCTTTTTCTTTTTAATGATCAAATTGGAAATTGAACTTTAGGCAGTTTTAATAGAAAGCCAACACTCGTTATTGTTTTGGTTTCTAAATGCTTCAGCTTTTGCCGGCCGGAAGGAGGAGTCTGCTATTTTATTTTCTGTTTGGTTATTCATTTATTTATTTTGTGAATGAGGTAATGAACTGTGGAAGACGTGGAAGTAACCTTAGTTGCACAAAGTGGGAGCTAGAGTGGGTACGAGAGAGCGAGGCTATGCTGTAAAATTTAAAGTTAGGAGCGTCTATGGAAGTGTTTATATATTTTATATATTTTATGAATTTTTTTTATTTAATTGTAATATATATTAAAATAAAATAAATATTGTAGATTAGTGTCAAATATATATTATTTTTTGTATATATAAATAAATATTATGTAAATATAAAATACTAGAATATATTTGAGTTATTTTATACTGTAATTTTATTAATTTTATAAATTTTTTTATTTTTTTACTTTTAATTTATTTTTAAAAATTAATATGTTTGAGAAATTTTATTTTAGTTGAAAGTGAGATTTTTTCTCAATGGAAATGAAATTTTTACAAGATTTTTACTCTAAAGAGGAAGAACGAGGTTTCGGCAAATTCGTCACACTGAGAGGACCATGGAACTAAGGGAGTAACTTAAATACAAAACTGTTAGCTTGGGAAGGAGCACACCCCTCATTGATGACCCTAAGATGTACTTGTGGTTCTGACAAGAGTGTATTGGTATAATGATCCGGTAATTCAAACTAAAGAAAATAAAGTAAATAAAATAGCAAAATAAATAAAATAATAATAAACAAACAAATAAATGTGTCTATATATTTACATGCGTATGTTTGTCATATTTGAAATAATTACGCATTTATGTTTCCACACGTGTTTTGTCTTTAAGTTTGTTTTTGACCTAATCTTTTTAGTGCACCTTAAGAACACCATACCTATCTCAAAATCATATTTGAGCCTATCATTCATGTCTCAAGCATAAAATTTTGTACCAAAAGACCCAATTTTACATATGCTACACTCCTAGTATCCCATCAATACAAAGTCTTTTCATGAGTTTTTTTGTCACTTGTCTCGACTCTTTTTCAAACCATCATACCTCACATACAAGTAAGATCTTACATGCAAACGCACGCGCGCACGTGCATATTTAAATTATCAAAAATTTAAAACTTTATAAATTTAATTTGATTAAAATTAAAATGTTTATATAGCTCAATTTAATTAATAAAAACTATATATACTTGTTTTTAATTATAAAGTCTATTTTAAAAATTCTTGCAAAAAGTCTTATTTTGAATTATGTCAACATGTTTATGTATTCAAACATTGCAAAAATATTTTTAAACTATAGAGATAATCTGCCAACCATAATTTTAAAAAAAAATCTCTTAAAAAAGTGGCTATTTTTATAATTTAAGCTAATTTTAAGCATTTTTTAGCAACATATTATAATTATACCCTCTTGGACCATTATAATACTATTTTATGCACCCAAAACCAAATTTGTTTGCCCATGGTTTTACCCATGGACGGCCAACCAAAATCGCCTTGAAGACTTTATTATTTTTATGCCATGCACTAGTCTTTTCAATGTCATTTTGCTATGGGTGTAAAAATGGCCTGAGACCCGACAGTGACCTGAAATTTGTTCAAAATTCGTCACTGTTCAGGCCCAGTTCCGCGCCGGACCCGGCCCGGCCCATACTGTTCATGGGCTAGGCCTGCGCTGCACTCCCAATCCCGTGGGCTGGGCCAGTCCGAGGCCCGCCGCCCAAAAAGCCCAGTCCAAGGCCCGCTAGTAGCCCGCCCATGGGCCCGGGCCTGGGCTAACCGTTGGGCCCGACCTGGCCCGCCCGCCCACCCACCATTGCCACCAACAGTCAGTTTTTGAAAACGAGCAATTCGGATCAAATCTGAAAAAAATCGAAGGCTCATATATTTTGACTTTGGGCCCGACCAACAGCTAGTTTTTTTTTAAATACAATTTTTTTTCCTATAAATAGGGATGCACATTTGTGATTTTTATTCATCCAAACATCTCTCT
>JAULJZ010150333.1:0-10063 GCA_032270985.1 Heliamphora pulchella | reverse complement strand
AATAGTTTTGAAAATACGTGAACTTTCGTCATAAGGCAATGTTATTCTTCAAGCTAATCTCGAGTCTAGAAAGAGAGCAAGTATAGTGAATGTAAATTCATAGTTGTCAAATCGTGAATTAAATTCCTAGTTTTGTGAGTTATGAATTGAATCGAATCGAGAATCGTAAAATTCGACATGAACTACAAACATGATGTTTAAACACCGCATCTGTATGAAATAAAATAAAATAAACTAATTAATATAAACACAAATTACATAATAAGCATATGACTTAATCTAATTCAAAAGGCATTTACCTTCATCACAAGATATTTTGACTCAAATTCAATTAACTCTAAGATTCCTTAAAAATCATTTTATGTTCTCTACTAGAATTTAAAAATGAGCCAAAAAATCTCAAAAATAGTAGAATAAAAGAAGAGAAATTAAATATAAATAGTTTAAAACATTTTATTACTAATAAAAAAAGTTGAAAATTTTGTTATGGAACTGCTAAATTTAATGATCCAACTCATATCATATTAAACTATATTTGTTTCACAAAAACAATAATAAATAATTTATTGAAAATAATATTTTCATCCTAAACATCTTAAAAAATGCATTTTGATTTTTTTTACCAAGAGAAGAAATACGAGAAAGAGTTAAGAATTTATCAAACCTTCTTGGTTCTTATTAAATCCTTTAATCATTTGTATTTACCAAGAGAAGAAATAAGGGAAAGAGTTAAGAATTTATCGGATCTCTTTGGTTCTTATTAAATCTTTTAATCACCAAATGAGTAATAAATTATATATGTTTATTTATCATTTTTTTTAAATGGTAAGTATAAGATTTGAATTTTGTTGAATCTAATAATTCAAGAATTACGTGAATCGTAAAGAGTGAATCGCCTCGTGAATCATAAGATTTATCATGATTTTATTACAAAATAGATTCACTGATAGGTTTGCATCAATTTATGTGTGAATCGTTAATCGATTCGTGAACTAAATCACGATTCGTAAAATTCGGATAATGATGTTCATATCCTAGGTGAAGAATGGATTTAGAAACACATTAAGGGAACCACGAGTTGAAGTGGACCCAAGGTGTTCCAACGACAACCTTTGAGGGAAAACAAGGTCAAAGAAACCTTAGGTGTTTTGGGGGAATATACTTGTACACGATGCAAAAACACTGGTACATTTGATGATTTGAATAATTGTGGGTGCACTCAACAATTTTGTGTGTGTTAATTTACTATTTAGAAGCTCCCCATAACAACACCTATGAAGATGACAAAATATTTAGTGAGCTATCTTTTAATTTCACGCCTCTGGCCTACAAATTACATTTACTCCAGCAAGAGGTTTGCAAGAAAAATAGAGCTAACCAAATATTACCTGGAATCTTGGGTGGCGACCCCTGCTCCCCATAACCGTATTTTGCTGGTATTTTCAACTTCCGCTTCTCTCCTATGCACATTCCCAACAGACCTTGGTCCCACCCTGGAAAGATGCAATTATTTAAACAAAAAATACTTTCACTATGATAATGGAACTTCACTCAGTTAAATTGTGTTGGCGTCATCATGTCCATTTCTCTTGGGCATATATTAGCCTAAAAAAAGACTTTACTTGTTTAGGGCAGATGCAGGGAAGAATTGTTTATTAGATATTAGTTGTTTAAGCCTTTTTCATAGCGTCAGATATAAGTCAGCAAAATAATATTTGAGTCCAATCTATTTCCATTGTTATTCTTTGTTTAATCCTCTTCCTAAACATCCTGCTTGTTTCCCCTTGTTTATTATATATATATAAAACCTGGGGTGTCTTCAGTTTCCTTTTCTTGCATTGTTTCCCCCAAGAGCTATGCTTTCTGTTGCTGTAAATTTTATACTTCATTTTTAAGCACAAGAAGGTATTATATATATATCAATCCATGCTATAAAAACCAGATTTCATAACGGAATATGTTACAGAAGTTGGCTGCAAATTGTAAACTACTATAATTTCACTTCTCATTTTGTTTCTAGGGAAAGGAGATAGCTGAACAATTGCACAAACAGTAAGTGGCCCCACACACCTTTAATCACTTGACCACTTCCAAGTTCAAACTCAATTGGGTCACCCCTCTCGAAGCTGGAATCGAAAACTGTTCCATCTGTTAGTTTACCCTGCCAAGATAATAAGAAACGACAGTAGTAAGATATCAGAAATGTCGCATTTGTTAAAGATTATCTTCTTCTAGGAAAAGTATCGAAATTATCTTTATAGTGCTTGATGGTAAGTAATCAAAATTTTCAAACATAAAAATATGCATATGGCGACCTGCATCTGATATCTTTAAGAGAGGAACAATTGAACGCTTATTTTAAACTTACCACAGGAAAACAAATCCAAGGGATGGACAAACAATTAGGTAATCCAATCTAGGTGCAACATAATTTCTTCCCTGCTCGTCTTCACTTAAACATTGAAGGGACGAATTACAGAAATAAATTTGCACGAGGTAAATAAAAAGATCTAGGAAAATGATATAAATAATGTGACTAAGAGGGAATTTTGACTTTTCCTCTCTTGGCTTGGCAGAGTAATTTTTATCTATGAGTACGATGTAATTATATCCATCTACTAGCATATTCCTTCTTACTGAGGGGTTATAATATATTGATGTAAGCCTTGAAAGAAAACACCAGCAAAAGGGGTTAGATCAGGTCTCCATCTAACGCCAAGGCAGGTAAGCCTATCCATTCCCTGGCAGCATGCCTATTGATCGTCCTGCACTAACACCTGCAAGACTAACATAACCTTTTGATTGCACAGGTTAAATTTTCTTCCTAAGTTCTTATGAACCTCATACTATTGAAACCTTGAAAAGTAACATTTTCTTTTGTAACATTTGGAAAGACAATTTTGAGCATATCCCCAACTCCCAGTCTATAAAAGGCATTATCTTAAGCTAACTCTCACAAAATTCCAACCCTTTTCCTCTTTCACAGTACTAAGGAGGATAATTGAAAGCAATAAGTATTTAGATACAGATGATCCTATGCTCAGCAAGCACAAACATCCTTCCAAATATTTTAACTATCAAGAGTTCATAATGTAATATTCAAAGCCTGAAGAATGTGGTGACAGGAAGTATGTATTGCGTTGTACTTATGATGTTTGACAAGCAAAACTGAAATAGGTAATTTTAGGAAGGAGGATAGTGACTTAACCATACCAAACCAAATCTATTTATCCAAACGTAATGTAATTTTGGAATCTAATATGATGCTCGTATTATAGGTATACATTATGATATGATCATCACCTAACTGCAACTCCAACACCCTCAGTAGGCATGCAACTTCTTATGACTACTAGCTTCAAAATCATGGATTTTATCTGTAGTGACAAAAAACTGACTAAAGGCTTAAACCTAACCAAATATCCTCTAACCATGGTTAGGGGAGGCAAACCCTCATTCTCTATATATATTAGCCTTCCACCCATAGCAAAGGTATGAGATAACACTTTCTCTCTCTAAACAACTTCTCTCTCAAAGCCCGTCTAACTTCGGCGTCGGAAGGCCTTCCGCCGGCCACCGGCCGGGAGGCTTGTTTTGCAGGTACGCCGGTACGAAAGCACTCGAGGGCTCGGTCATCTAAACCTCGTCAAGTTTTTGTTCTTATTTATTAATTAAAGAATTATTACATTTTACGTTCTTTCAATTGGTGCCGTCTGTGGGAACGAAAAGAACCGACAGATAAAACAAGCTCGGCCAAGCTCGGCAGTGCTCGGAAGTGTTCGGCAGTGCTCGGCGAGAATAAAGCCCATATTGAAGAAGCTTGAATCTTCTTCACTAAGCTAAGATTTCTCTCCCTCAATCTCATAGTTTTTACATATTGATTTATATAATATATACATCACACCATGTGGAGATCAAGAAAAATTATAAAAGAAGAATCCATGACAATATCTGCAGATTCAAAGATCCAAAATATTTTATTTAAAAAAAAAATGGATAAAATCGTATACATCAAAGCTTTGTTCTTTGTGAAGAACCAAACAAAATAAAAAATAAACAATAAATAAAATAGTGCACCCGTGTCTCACCGCTGGCAGGTGACTTGCAGGAAACTGCCTTGAGAATAAAGAAGCAAACAAACAACAGAATAGATAAGCAAATAAAAAAAAAATCCTGAAAAGAAGCTGGGCAGGATCCCAATCGGAAAAGATGATGTTCTCATTAAAAAATATTGTAGTTTCTCTCTCTATACTGGTTTTGTTTGTGCTAGAAGCATTCGGGGGTGGTATACAAAATAAAAGGAAGAAGAAGCTACTGCAGACCAAACAGAGGACTCCCTCATATTGTCAAACACATTTGATCTCCATGGCAGAGAAAGACAGAGAACCGGTCTTGCTCGTGGGATGACAGCGTCGTCGCACCGGCGTCGGCGGCGAGAGAAGAGCGCGCAAACTGGGGTTATCACTCACTCCGTCGCTCGTGGCGGTGGACTGTTTCTTCATCTCTTTCATGATTCAAAGATTCGATTTGGGGATAAGGACTATTTCAAATCCAAAAACGCAAGTATCACACAGCAAACAGAGAGTGGGTCTGTGAAACCATTCTGGCTTTTGACACAGCCCGGGGTTTTCTGAAAAACCACTTTGCTTTTTACACTTTCCACGGTACCATGCAGTTAACTTTAACACAGTCATGATTTTCTGTCAAATCATCTGCTTTTTAAGTTTTACAGGGAACTAGAAAGCTTGCTTCTGACTGACCTAAGTAATGTGGCCACCAAGAATAAAATGAGTGGTTTTTGCCAAGAATATGCATCTCCCTCGAGCTCGGTAAAGCTTCCATCCATGCTTCTGGCACTTCCTCGAGCTCGGTAAAGCTTCCCAATATGCATCTCCCTGTACTGGTTTTTGCCGAAGAATAAAATGAGTGGTTTTTATCCATGCTCGGCGCACTTTCTTTGAAGATCGGCCTTCTCAAGCTAGCAGCTCCGCTCGGCTTCTTGCGCCTCCCCCATATCCGACCTCAAACAGCGGCGGAGCTCGACAATGGATCCATCTCTCCGCAGCTCGAAAGCTAACCCCATAGTTGGTCCGAGCTCGACCCCACCAAAGCCTTCGAAGCTCGGCCTTAGTGTCTCGGTTGGTCGGCAACATGGCAACGACTCATCCCAATGGGTTATCTTGGCCTCTCGGTTCAACGGCTCGGCCCGGCAGGGACATCTTGCTATTGCTCGGCAAAAGGCTCCCAACAGCACTCTTAGCTGTGACAGTTTATCTCGGATCTTGGCAACTCAGGTTCCCCCATCTTTGCAGCTCGAGATGGTGTCTCGGTTGGTCGTCTCTGCAGATAGAGCCTTCTTCTCTTGCTGCTCGGTTAGTGATGGATTATTCTCTATACTCCTTGATGAATTTAGAAACGTCTAAATAAAAGAACAAATGACAATTATTTTGAGATAAAAAGAAATGTGTAGTTGAATGTTTTTTAGGCATTAGGCATGTTACTAGTACTGTTATTCTATCACTTAAGAAAGCGAATAAAAATTTATTTTCAATACACAACTTAAGCATATCTAGGTTGTGCGGGCAATGATATAACGGTGCTAGTAATATGCAAAGGGAGTTTAATGGATTGAAAACACTTATTTTGTAAAAGAATGAGTCTGCATATTATGTGCATTGTTTTGTTCAACTTCAATTAGCATTTGTAGTAGTTGTGAAAAATTATATACACATGAAAATTTTTTTTTTGGTAGTTTCAAATATTATTAATGTTGTAGGAGCCACATGCAAACATCAAGATCTTTTTTAAGAAAAATAAGTTGCTAAAGTTATTGAAACTCTACATAATGACGAGATAACAAGTTGGCATGACCTCAATAAAGAAGGCACTCTTATTCGTGTCAGTGATACGCATTAGGGGTTGCATTATGGGACTTTAATTAGTTTGATTGGCATGTTCTCAATTGTTATTGATGTGCTTGATATGATAGTAAAAGATAGGACCATTTCAAAACAAAGAGCAGAAGCATTTCGCCTATTGGACTCAATGCAATCTTTTGAGTTTGTATTTAGTTTACAATTGATGAGGGTTATATTGAGAATTACAAATGATTTATCGCAAACATTACAATGAAGATATTAAGATATTATAAATGCTATGAAATTAATTCAAATATTTAATTAACGAGTTCAAATGTTGAGAGACAATGGGTGGAGTTCTTTGGTAGATGAAGTTTTCTCTTTATGTGGCAAAGAGCTCAAGAAATGACAAATTCTCATCACTATCGTATTGAGCTATTTTATACTGTCATAGATATGCAAATTCAAAAATTTAATAACTGTTTTATTAAGGTGAACACTAAGTTGCTATTTTGTGTTGCATGCTTATATTTATCTGATTCATTTGCAACTTTTGACAAAAAAAGATTAGCCCACTTTGCTGAATTTTACCCAAAAAACTTTTCTAATATTAAGAGATTGGCAATTTATGATCAACTTGAAAATTTTATCACGAATGTACGCTCTACTCTTGAGTTTTTAAATTTAAAAAAAATTGGTGATCTTGCTTAGATGATGGTTAAGACTATAAAAGATATAAGATATCCTTTAGTTTAGAGTCTTTTAACTTTGGTATTGATTTTACCTATTACAACTGCCACAATAGAGAGAGTATTTTCTGTAATGAAGATTGTGAAGAACCGTCTTCCCAACAAAATGGGTGATCAATAAATGCATGATAGTTTGGTGTTTATATTGAGAGAGAGATACTTAATAGTATTTCAAATGAAAGTATAATGCATCGTTTTCAAAATATGAAAAGTCATCGTGGTCAGTTGTAAATTCAAATTTTATATTATAAATGGATATAAACTTTTTGAGTAGTATTTTAATTTATTTTTTTTTCATTATATCTATAGTTTTAAAAATACATCTACAATTTTAAGAATATGTCTAACTGAACAATAATCTTGACTCCGTCCCTACTCTAAAACACTAACCATTCGACAACATCGCTGGAGAAAAAGGAGAGATCGTCAGAAAAGAAGGATGAGATTAGTGCCGAAAAAGAATGAGAAGATCGACACCAGAGATGATGGAGATCGCTAGAGAAAGAGTTGCTGACGTTGGCACCGGAGAAGGAGGATTCGGCGACGGGGATAGAAAAATCTTGTTTCAAACAATATTAGGGACAAATTAGAAATAACACACTGAATTAAAAATAAATTTATTAAAATTTATTAAATAAGATTAATTTTCAAGTAACTTTGTAAATTAGGACAACCATCAAAATCACCCAAATAAAAAATATATAAAAATTAATTTCACATTGCAAAATACCTTCCATCCAATCATACATTCACATCATTATGACTTTCCAAACTTCCTTCAGTCTTTTTAAGGTTTAAAAAGAAAATTCAATGACTTCCTTTTATCAACATATGAAAATATTTATTTATAGTGCTAAGTGGAGTAAAAATCAAATTCATTTATAATCATTAATTTATTTCTATGCATATATTTATGTCAGAATTACCTTCTAAAATGAATGTAATCTCACCACATACAACACTATATGGGCATGTTGATAGCAAGTTTAGACTCATGGACTGGCTTAATATGCTGTGAATCTTCTATAACATTGTTTGTTTTATAATTTGTGCATTGGGGGACTGATAGTTCATTGGACTCACAATTCACCAAATTTGGTGGATTAGGAAACCCTCAAGGAGGGGCTGGTATTGCTAAAGCCAGTTTGGTAGTTTAAAATGATGGGAAAAAAAACAATACAAATACAAATGGTTGATCAAACGAGGCCTATAGGAATTCTAACGGTCATATTATCATGGGATGGGGATTTTTAACTATGTGATCAGAAAATTTTTATTTAACTATTTTTAAAAAATTATATTTATTATTTATTTATAAAAAATAAATATTTTTTTCATTTTCATAGTTGAGATATCAAAATAATTTTATTTTTTGTATGAATAATAAAATTGACGAATTTTACATAATAAACGAATTTAATTATAAAAATATATTAAAAAATAATACTCATAAAAAATACAATGCTCAATCCTGTGAAGTAGTACAGCACCGGAGCTAGAGTTTCTGCTATGAGCAGCTCACAGCAGATGATGTTGTGAGATTCAAATAGTTTTGTTAGGAATGGCAAAATTTAATCAAAATTATTCATGACGTTGAACTCATCAAATAAATAATTCCTGTAAAATATTAGATCAATAAAAAATTGTTAGTTATATATTATGTAGATATATTTGTTTGACAAATTATTCTAAAAATATTATTAATTAATTAATTTTTTTAAAACAAATATATTTTGATCAAATAGATAATAATATACGATTAACTTAATTTTTAACAAAAATTACCTACTCAATAAATTAATCAAGTGAACATTTTAATTAAATTTTAAAATCTCATATAAAATAATTTTAACTTCACATCACCTCTAAACAGCTCACATCAGGACCCCCAATTTGTACAGCACCGTCCTGGTCCTATGTTCCTGTCCTTAATTCGGTAATAGATTATGGCCTCTTTGGGGCCGAGTTGCTTATTTATTTATTAATTTATTAATTAAAAAATAAATTATATTATTTAAATAATTAAATAAATTAAAAATAAATAAATAAATAAATTCATTCAAATAAAATAACTTAAGTAAAATTTAATTTATTTACTAATAAACAAATAAACAAATTAACAAATAAGATCCATATTCGTAATCATCACAAATTGATTTTTAATTTAAAAAAAATAATAGTATCTACATTCCATTTTTTTATTTTTATATTTGGAAACACCGTTTGCTTCCTAATTATAACTTTTTTTTCCACAATCCTGTAGATATTTTGATATATTTCCATCAAAATTTACCATGAAAGTGATAGATAGTGATATCTCACCCAAGACAGTATGTCCTCGTTATTACTTTTTTACTTTTAAATTAACTTATTATTTTTTGTTTCATAATTTAAAAAAAACATTTTTTAGTTATAAATTTACTTAAGCTATAAATCTTAAAACCTTATTCCTTAAATTCCGAACGCAAAACAGAAAAAAAAAATTCTAATAATTTTTATTTAGCTTAAAGCTACTTAAAGTTAGTTTAAGTCATAATTTATTGTTTTATTGTTTATTTATAGTTTAAAAACACTTTAAACCAAATTAAAATATTAATTTTTAAATCAAATTAAAATTACATCAAACAAACTTTTTATTTATCGTCCCGATGAGATAATTACTTATTTTATTTATTTTTATGTTTATTTGTATTTTTTTTTATCAAATTATTATATTTTTAACTATTTTTATTGAGAAAAGTTTAAAAAAAATAAAATATTTTAACTAAATATTTAAAAAGTTCACAAAAGACAAGAATATTTTGAACAAATTATATTTTGTTTATTTTATTTTTAGTAAATTTTTAAATTTTTGATTATTTTTTTACTTTTTTGATTTTCTTTATCAAGACAACTTAAAAAATAATAAAAAATCTTAACTAAAAAAAATCATTTTATTTAAAATAAGCAAAATTATCACAATTTACTAATTTAGTCCAAACAGTACCATCCTTTCTAAATAATTGCTTATTTACTTATTTAATTTTGTTTATTTTTATATTTAGCGAAATTTTTTTATTATTTAGTTAAATTATTATGTTTTTTGATTTTTCTCGTTGACACGAGCTAAAAAAGTAAACATTTGTGATCAAAATATTAAAAAAAATAGAAAATACAAAAAATAAGCCAAAATAAATCAAATTATATATTATTTATTTTCGTTTTTAATAGATTTTTATTATTTTTGATCAAAAAAATTTACTTTTTAAATTTATATCATCAAGACAATTTGAGAAAATAAAAAAAAATTAATCAAAAGATAAATAAAGTTCAAAACATACAAAAATAAGCAAAAATTCACCACATTTAGCCCAAACAGAGCCAAAAAGCTAAAAAAAGCTATAGCTGGAAAAGCATTTTCTCGGTTACCAAACACGGCTTTCAATTGTAACAATAACTCTATCCCACTGTGGGGAA
>JAULJZ010150331.1:0-10063 GCA_032270985.1 Heliamphora pulchella | reverse complement strand
ATTTTTCCAAAACTCAACTCAAACTTCAAACCTTGTTCACATTTAAATATTTGAATTTCTCCACTAATTTAGCCATAACAAAATCAATCATCACCATGTATCTCCATTTCATTTTCACATATCGTTAAGTCAACCGTTAACGAGTAATTTTTTTTTGTGGCATCTAAGCCCAAATTTAATGTTATCTCCTCACTTAATCGAAAACATAAAATCACAAAATAAACACGTGCTAGGTTATTACATTATCTGTGTTGATATGTAAACAGATAAATTTATCTGTTAGGCATAAATAAGCAGACAGATAAATTTATCTGTTTGCATTATCTGTATTGATATGCAAACAGATAAATTTATCTTGTGCCTAATGCAAACAGATAAATTTAAATAAATGAATATCAAACAGATAAACTTAACTATTTCTAGAGTATTTTGGGATAAATCACGCAATTGAATTTTGTGCGTTAAAACTTATTTTTTTAGACATTTGGCTAAAATTTCCTAAAAAATTATATTTGGCATCATAAAACAATACAAACAGGTCCTCACAGCCACATAATTTGAGCGCATTTATAAATATACACACTTTTTGAATTATTTATATTCAAAGTACAGATTTTAAATAATCTACAAATACTTTATGCATTTATAGGTTTTATTAGCAAAAATAATCTACAAATACTTTATGAAAAAATTATGTTTCTGGTATGAAAAATATTAATTTCTTCATTGGTAATTAGCAGTTATTGATTAACTGTATGAGAATTTTGTAAAACTATTTGTATGACAAAATTTGCCAAATTACTTTAGATATTTAATGCTTTTTATATTGCTTATTTTATTATTTGTTTTGTTGGCATCAGACAATATGAACAATTTTTTAAAAGAAAAATCAACAACACTACGAGGGGTGGGGGGAAGGATATAAACGATTTAATTTAGTTTATATTATATGAATAACAGATGATCAATTTTGAATGATCCTATTAATAAAAATTTTTAGAATCGTCACTGTTTATTTCAATTATAAATTATAATATTTATAAAATATTCACAACTTCTACTATAAATTATAATCTATAAGCGACTTAGTTTTAACAATGTCAAAAACCTCTATTTAGGGAAAAATTTGTCACAATCTTGAAAGTTCTTTAAAACTTGACAATTGCAGTTTTTGATTTATTTTCAAACTTAAAGTATTACAAAGACATGGAAAAAATCGAGAATATTTCAATTAATGTATCAAATTATATTAAAAGTCAATATTCTTTTTTGGAAAAGCTTCCATAGACACACCAATTTCTTGAGGTATATGGTATGCACGTATTAAATTTTACCGTTAAAATTATAAATATTTATTATTAAAATTATAAAATATTTAAAGTGTCTAATCAGAAATTGTGAATCATGAATTGTGTAATTTTTATTATTAAATTTATTATTTTTTTGTGTTTAATGATTTATGAATATGTATAATTTTTTAATTATGAATTTATTGAATAACTTGACATATATTGTTGAACCTATTTTTTAACAGCTTAAATTTTTGAGACAATTGGTGACTTAACATGATATTAGAGTTTTAGTTCCACAAGGTATTGGGTTCAAATATCCTGATATGAATTTTTCTGTTATATTTATTATTGTGCACTATTTGTGTTGGTGCACGTGCTCAGTTTAGTTTGTTTGCCTTTTCATATGCAAGATAAAGTTCACGTAAGAGTAGTGTTGAATAACTTGATATATTTGTGGCGTTATTTTTTAACATCTTAAATTTCTTGAGCAATTGATAACTTAACATAATCATTATGGTTAATTTAGGGCCCGTTTGCCAACTCTAGTTTTTTTTTGGTTAAAAACGCTAAAAAAAAATTTTTAATATGGTTCATTTGGTAAAAAGTCAAAAAAGCTAAAAAATTAAAAAATCAAATCAAAACACTAACTCTTAGAATATTTTATTCAAACTCCAACCACTTTTAAAATACAATAATATCCCTCATTCATAATTTATTTACTATTATTACCAACTAGATATAATTATTAATATCAAATATATAGAAGGATAAAATTGTCTAATTTGAACAAAAAGCAAAAAAATTAACTTTTTATCTAAATAACCAAACTCAAAAAAAATTAATTTAAAAACTAATTTATCAAGCAACATATTTTGAATCAAATTTAGCTTTGGGCTAAAAACGTTAAAAAAGCAAAAAAAAAAAAAAACAGCTTTTAGGCTAATTCCAGGCCTTTGTTATGAATTTATGTGATAAATTCATGAAATGTATCCTATACACTCCAAAAGTGAGGTGTGTACTAAAACTTTTTTTTTCAAATAAATGAATTACTTAACTTAATACAAATATATGTAACAGTTCTTTTAACGAAAACAAGTTTTTTCAATTTAAACTTGTTCAAAAGACCCACTAAATTAAGATTGACTATCTTACGGGGGGGGGGAAAAAAAGGAATTAATGAGATTATCAATGAGAAAAATATATTTAAAAACTTTATCAGTGATTTTTCATCACCTAAAACAGCGAAATTTAAATAAATAAATTTCATTAATAAGTATGCAAACTAGTATTTAAATATTAAATAGGCTTATACTCATAATTAATCTTGTTTTAAGAACTCTTAAAATGATTGAGCTGCTCCTAGTTTTGAAAGAGTTGTAAGTAAACCCCTGTTCAAAAGATCTAAAAATCTAGTTTTTAAGAGATTTAATTTTTTTTTAAAATTAAAAAAATTTAAATTATTTGAGATAATTTTTATAAAGTATTTTTTTGCTTTTTATTAAATGTTAAATATATTCTTACTTTTTATTTTTAAATTGTAGTAGGATAAGGACACGATTTCTTTTATTTTGAAGAGTAGAGTTAATTTTTTAATTGAAAGGTTGTAATTATTTAATTTAAAAAAATAAAGTTTGAGTGTTTAAAATGTTTATAGCCTATTTTCTTTTAAAAGGAAATTAAGAAATTACTAATTTTTTAGAAATACCAAATAATTTAACTTAAAAAATAGTTTTTATAAAAAAAATTTAAATATAAATATAAATATAATAGTGTATATTAGTTATGCGTGTACGTAACACAACTGGTACCACCACTATAGCTGTTGCGTAATTGAAATGAACTGAAGAGTCATACAGAGGGGCGGAGCTAGGATTATAGTTGAGCAAGGACAAATTTTTTGAATCATATATGTATATATTTTGTATTTGATAATTATAAAAAATAATTAAATTAGATTATTAATTAAAATATTCATAAAACTTGACTTTTAAGATGATCTCAACAAATAACTTTTCAAGCATCAATTGATCATTTATTTTGTTACAAAGTTAATCATCTACAAACTTTGTAGCATAAAATATATTTTTTAATGTAATTGTTGCAATTGGTAAAACCAATACATAAGTTAAAAATTTGTAAACCAATGCGGTATTCTTTTATGATTTTAACTATCATTTAAGTAAGATTGTTAGATTCTTTCAAATCTAGAAATTCAAGACCAAAACGTACTTCTAAGATAAAATTTTTGAATTGATCAAAAATTACTCATATATCAACATTAGATAAGCTTTAATAAAATTTGGCAACGTAGATCATTTAATCGTATTCTTTCGAAATTCCAAATCATACAAAGAGTTAAAAATAATATGTGATGTAAAAATAGTCATCTTTTCACTTTTTGGGAGAGAAAAATGAGTAAAAAAATCTAAAAAATGCAAAAAATAATCTAAAGAAAAACAAAATTATAAATTATTAAAATATATAAATATAAAAATAAAAATTTGAGAAAATTCCGTGGAGGCATTCGTCTCCACTCGTCCCTTAATAATTCCATCCATGGTCATACACACACACCCACACACACATATATATATATATATATATGGAGATGTAACTATGGCTCTCATTGACAATTTTGACTTTTTAGTTTTTTTTTGCTTAAAATGTCAAAAAGATAAAATTATTTATTTGGTGAAAAAATAAAAAGTTAAAAAATTAAAAAGTCAAGTCAAAATACAAACTCTCATTATATTTTATTTAAATTTTTACTATTTTTAAAATACAATAATACTCTTCATTCATAACTTATTAACTACCAGTACCGACTATATATAATTATTAATATGAAATATATATAAAGGTAAAATTGTTCACTTTGAATAAAAAATAAAAAAGCTAACTTTTTACTCAAACAACTAATTTAAAAAAAGTTAACTTAAAAGTTAAATTATCAAACAATTACTTTAGACTCAATTTAGATTTTTGACTAAAAATGTAAAAAAAATAAATTAACTTGTTTTTAAACTAGTTGCCAATCGAAGCCTCTAATTTCGTCATATTATACAAGAATTTTTTCTCTAATAATAAAATAGAATTGAAATGATATTTACTTATTTCTCTCCATTTTATTTCATCTTGTTCCCAATTGTATAAAATAAATATTTTTATATTTATAAGTATATACCTAAAGTTTATTAATTTTTTGAAAAACATAATAGGCAAAAGTATAAATATATTATTTTTATATCTTATTTTTTATTTTTCTAGTTTAATGATGTATCAATTATTAACTTTTTATTTATCACATTATCTATAATAATTATTATTTTTTAAGATTTACGAACTATTCCGATATATTCACGTTCCTATCTCAATTTTTTCTAAATTTCTTTTTTATTTATGTTTTCCTTCCAATTAAATAAGAAATAAAAATAAGACGCTACATTCCCATCTCTATTTTGACTCTTTGTCTCATACCATTACTATTTCTATGAGGTATTTAGCAAAGTTAATGTTAATATTTTTTAATTTTTTGTTATTAATTTTAAATATAAGTTATAATTAATTTTAAATATTCATAAATTTTATTGTAGATTATAACTATTTTTTATTTTATTTTAATTATAAATTATATTTTTTATTAAATAATTATTTTTATTATAAAATATAATTTATAAATTATTAATTTAAAAAATGTCAAATACCATGCTATTTAGAGGAAACAATTTCACAAAATTAAAATATCCTAGTGGGTATCACAAAATCTTGGTAATACTAGCATTCCATCAAATCATGGCAAAGATGGTCGCTGGTACGAATTATGAATCTAGACACCAAACTCGGATTGGTTCATTTTGAGTTATAGAAAAAGTTAAGAGGGAATGCTTTATAGCTCAAAAAATAGCTTTTTTCCCGGGGCATAACGGGAGAAGATATGTAATAATGGAACTAAGGTTCTTTCCACTTCGTGGGAAAAGTTATTCAGTGACTAGTGAATATTAGGTTAACATAGTAATATAGTATGTTCACTTAAAACATATATATTATGCATTTAAAATTATAAAAATTAGTTTTATATTAATAAAAATAATAATTATAACATATTAGTATGATCCCATATTAAATGAACACATGTTATGAATGCTGACGTAGTGTTTCCTACCTATATAATAATTTCTCCCAATTCATTGTTGCAGTGGACCGGTTCACTTTAGTTTATTCTGGATTCAAAATAGGTCAATTTTGATAATTTATTACAATTATTTGTAAAAAAATTTTTTTTAATTAATTGAATATTGCTCAATATTTGAGAAATCACATTTTAATTAAAAGAATGAATACTGTCTGGAATTCCCAATTAATTTTTTTAACACTGGTATAAAATATTCAGATACTTAATGTTGGGTTTCATGTCTCGAATGTCAAGATATTTTCGTCCGAACAGGCGTCTGGTTACTAATTATTTTAGTGCTACTTGTTTGGGTACGTTTCTAATTATGTTTCTAATTTTTTGATTTTTTTTATTGTTAACCTTGGTGGAAGAAAATTACCTAAATTGCTACTTTTTTATTATGGTTTATTCTCATATCTAGTAGAATTATAAGCTATCTACTAGTATAAATTAAAGCGTCCATGAGAATTGTAAGACATATGATAAAACGTCTAATATACAGTGTGAGGTTCAGTTTTAGAGATCAGAAAATGTGGAGAGACAGTGAGAGATTCAGTTTGAGGCCACAAATATATTGTGAGGTAGAAAGTGATTATTGTAATCTTTATTTTCATTTGGTGTATTGTCTCTTTTCTTCCGTAGAGGTAGTTAGTCAACCGAATCTCATATTTCCTTGTGTTCTTAGTTGTTCTTGTTATTTTATTTTATTATTGTGGATTAAAGCCTACGTGGGTTTCAGTTTGGTTACCCAAATCAGTTGATCTTAATTTGTGGGGGATTTGTGCGAAAAAATCCCAACAAGTGGTATCAGAGCCGGCAGTTATTGAAGATCCAAGGTCATGGTGGACAATCAAAGTTCTAGTTATTGGCTTAATCACGAGTTGCAGTAAAGATGACAAACATTAAGTACAAAATTGAAAAGTTTAATAGCAAGACTAACTTCTCCCTATGGCAGAGGCAGATGAAGGATTTATTGATCCAATAAGGGGTATCCAAGGCATTACTCGGCAATGTGAAGAAGCTAGATAAGATGACCATTGACGATTGGGATGACCTTGATTGCAAGGTAGCGAGTTCAATTTGGTTGAATTTGAAAGATGATGTTATTCAAATATGCTTAATGTAGAGACAGCCTACGAGATCTAACAGAAACTGAAAGATCTCTACATGAAGAAGAATCTGGCCAACATGTTATACGTGAAGAAACAACAACATGAACTGCAGATGTGGGAAGGTACAAATTTATTGGAATATTTGAATACGTATAATAAGTTCATCACACATTTATCCAATTTTGGAGTAAAGATTGATGATGAAGATAAGGTGATCCTTCTTCTAGCATCGCTTCCAACGTCCTATGATTATCTGAGTCAAGTAGTGGAAGGAGTAGATCAGGTGAACTTGATTCCATTAGTGGCAAATCTCGGTCCAAGTCACGTGTAAAAATGGATGTAGAGTGCTTCTATTGCCACAATATTGGTCATTACAAGAACTAGTATCAAGAATTGAAATAGCATATGGAGGAAAAGAAAATGGGTAAAACGCTTGCAGAAACTGCCAATTTTGCTAAAGAGTTGTTAGACGGTGAGGCAGGCGGTGAGGTACTCTTAGTTTCTTCAGATTTTAACTCTCTGTTAAAGTCATGTATTTTAGACTCAAGATGTTCATATCACATATGTCCATTTAGAGAATGGTTTGACTCGTACAAGTTTTGTAACGAGGGTACTGTTCTAATGGAGAATGATTCAGTGTGTTAGTCAATTAGAATGGGCACAATCAAAATCAGAACGTTTAACGGGGTTGTAAGAATTTTAGGGAATATCAAATATGTTCCAAGGTTAAAGAAAAATTTAGTTTCTTCGGGAATATTAGATTTTCTAGGTTATAGATTCACAGCAAAGGGTGGAACAGTGAAAATCATCAAAGGATCTTCAGTTATCATGAAAAGACAAAAAGTGGATGGTCTTTACAGATTGATAGTGGACACGTGATAGGTAGAGTTACCACTACCACATAGATTGATTCTAACAGGGACGGTACGAGACACAAACATTTGGGACTTGATCAAATTGACTGGCAAAGTATGTCAAAAAGTCAGAAGCAGAGTGCAGAAGTCAAGGTGGAACTCAGTCAGACTAGTTCACCCAAAAAATCGGGTGATAGTGGTTCAAGTCAGCAGCAGTAGGAAAGAAATGGTGACCATTCGTCCTACAAGAAGGCTATCAGCAACTCAAGCAGAGTTCAGGGGCAGGTAGGAGTGTTAAAAAAGGTGGAGTCACCACAGAAAGTCGACACTTTGGAGTTTGGAAGACTATTCAACGATGAGAAGACAGTTGATTGCGAGAGGGTTAAATTCAAGTGCGGCTTGAATTTGGTTCAAGTTCATTCAGGTTAATGATCAAAGAGGGTGGAGCACCTAAACCCGTGAAATGGTGCAAATCAAGGCGGCTAATAGTTCTTTAAGATGGTTCAGAAATTCAAGCCAAAGTGAAGATTGCTGGGTTTCATGTCTCGAATTTCGGGATATTTTCGTCCAGACAAGCGTCTGACTGCTAATTATTTTAGTACTGCATGTTTTGGCATGTTTCTAGTTATGCTGCTAATTTTTTGGTTTCCTTTATTGTTAACCTTAGGGAAAAATAATTGTCTAAATTGCTACTTTCCTATTAAAGTTTATTCTTCTAACATAATTAAAAACTATATACTAATATAAATCAAGGTATCCATGAGAGATGTAGGACAGATGAGAGAACGTTTAATACGTAGTGTGAAACTCATTTTTAGAAATCAAAAGGTACAAAAAGATGGTGAAAACCTCAATTTGAAGTCACGGATATATTGTGAGGTAGATAATGATTATTGTAATTTTTATTTTCATATAGTGAATTATTTTTTCTCTCCCACGTAGGTAGGCAATTAGCCAAATCACATACTCTTTTGTGTTCTTGATTGTTCATGTTCTTTTATTTTGTTATTGTAAATAGAAATCTACGTGGGTTTTTATTTGGTTATCCAAATCAGTTGATTTTAATTTTTTAAGAAATTTGTGCATAAAAATCTCAATATTTAATGAATATTTGATTAACTTATTTTTTTACTGAGTTATTCTACACACTAAACAATAAAATAAATTATTTAAATTACCAAAATAAATCTATTTTATACCTAAAATAATCTGAACTGGAGAAAAGTAACATCCTATAATAATAGACATCATTAGATAGAAATATATGCAAGGACTTGGCAAAGAAACAGGACCCACCACCACCCATGGCTTGTTTTATATATATATATATACTATTTCTTAAAAGCCAATCCAAAAATTTAATTTTTTTAAGCCAGTCACATGTTTTCTTTTTAAAATATACTATTATAATAGTTTAAAATTAAATTTTTTATAAAAGGAGTTATATAACCAATCAATGCACTCACTCTTTTTCTCTTTTTAATCTTTTCTTTTATTTTGAAATTTCATGAGTTGAATTCTCATAATTTGTAGTAATTTATTTTATAATTATTTTTATTATTATGTAAACTCTTTTTAAATATTTTATACAATAATTAATGTTATACACGCATCGTGTGAATACAATATATATAAAAGAGCCACTTTTTGATATTTATGTAATCTAAATGTTGAGTTTGGAATATAAATAAAAGTGAAAAATAATTAAAAATAACAATATACTGAGAAATTAATTAAGTCACAATTTTTAAAATTCATTAACACAAATTAGTTGGAATTCTAAGAAAGATCACTTATAACATATAGAAAGCAAGAGACATTATGATCTTAGATTGACATGATTTATCTCTTATGCCATAATGATAATGTTATTAATTTATTTGAGTAAAGACAGAATGATGGTATATTAGTAGTTAATTTTTAAAAGTTTAAAGAGAAAAAAAATCTCAAAGCTATTAAGCCTATGTTTGGTGTACAAAGCATGCATAATGCTTTTTTTTCGTAGTTTTTTATTTATTTATTTTTTATTTTGTTTAAATTTTTTATTATTTTATTTTCACGTGACGAGACAACGGGTAATAGTAATGTTATATAAATTTTTTATTTTACTTTTATCTTTTTTCACTCAATAGAGAGTTTTACATTAAGGAGCACACGTAATATCCAATTAAATGCATATTGAGTAAAGATAACAAATTAAGTTTACTCGCACGGCATCTTTTAATAAATAATCATATAATATGATGAATGATATATGTTTATTTGTATATTGATGTTGTTTTTGTTTTGTGACATAAAATTTAAGATTTTTTTGAAATAAATTTTGAAAAATTTTCAAAAATATGTTTGATTTATGTTTTTTAAAACTATTTTTTAAGTTTTTCAAATATTTTAGAAAATAATAATAATTTTAAATTTATCGTACTTAATTAGTCAAAACACATCATAATCTTGAAGTTTTGCTAACTAAAGTGTTAGCCCAAGTGTTTCATTAATTAATTTTGATGATTTTAATATTTCATTTCCTATAAATAAATATCTTTAATTTGGATAAATATTTTTATTTCCAAAATGAAAGTGTTAACCCATTTTGAACACTCAAGGTTAACACCATGAATGGATCAAATGATTTAA
>JAULJZ010150330.1:0-10063 GCA_032270985.1 Heliamphora pulchella | reverse complement strand
ACACACTCTATATATATATATATATATATATATATATATATAGAGAGAGAGAGAGAGAGAGAGATAGAGATGCAGAGAGGGACTCGACGACGGCTGGTTGTGGGCCGACGGCAACGATGAAAATGAACGGAGGCAGCTATGATGGCCACCAGAGGTGGCGACGGCGAGGGTGTGCGTCGTGCGGCACTGCTTCAGGCTTCTTTTTTTTTTTTATTTTTTTAAAGGAGCTTAAACAACGCTCAATGAGCGTTGTTTAGCAAAACTGATATATATATATATTAAGTTTATGTTTGGTTTAATTTTTTTTATATAATTATTTTAATTTTTTAGGCTTTTTTTATAAAAAAAATTAATATAAAAAATATATAAAAAAAACTAATTAATTACGTTGAGATATCAAATAAATTGAGATTTTAAACAAAAAGCTTTTAGAAATTTAATACGTCAAATAGAAGCTAAACATAAAAAAACAATAACAAAAAAAATTAATAACTAAAATGAGAGTACCGCATTTGATACCATCTGATTTGGTGCTTAACATGAAATTGACAACATCATTTGATTGACCCTACATATGACATATGATTGGTGCACGTATAAAGATGCCTCATTGGAGGGGAAATTACACTATTAGGCCCCTGCTAACTAACTTAAAAGCAACTTTTTATTTTTATTTTTTATATTTTTAGTTAAAAAAATTAAATTAAATTCAAAATTAATTATTTGATAATTTAGTTTTTAAGTTAATTTTTTAAAATTAATTATTTGAGTAAAAAATTAAAATTTTTTATTTTTTATTTTTTATTCAAAGTGAATAATTTTACTTTTCTATATATTTGATATTAATAATTATATGTAATTGATAGTGGTAATAAATAAGTTATAAATAAAAAGTATTAATGTATTTTAAAAGTGATAAGAGTTTAAATAGAATATTCTAAAAGTTTGTATTTTAATTTGACTTTTAAGTTTTTTATTATTTTTATTTTTTTTGTCAAACAGACAACCTTGGCTTTCACCATTTTTTAGCCAAAAAATAAAAAAATAAGATTGCCAATCAGAGCCTAATAATTTAATCATTTAAAAATAAAATAAAAAATAATATTAACAATTTGATAGTTAATTATTTAATTTTAAGGCACCTAATTAAAATAATGACTTTATTAGTTTATTAATTCATTGAAGTAAAAAAATTTTAAAAAAAAGAAAGTAAAAGTTAATTATTTTTATTGGATTAGTAAAAATAAAAAAAATAATGTAAATAAATATTTTTTTACTTTTTTACATAAAAGAACATAAAAGATGAGAGAAAACAAAATATAAGGGCATAATTATCTCATTTTAAAGATTGAATTTTTTATGCTTATATAAATATTACATCAAGTTGTTTTATCTTATTACATATATATTTAATTTTAGTAATTTAAAAATGTAGTAAAATCTAATATTCATAACTTGATAATTAATTAATTAGTCAATTTTAAAAAATCTAAGCAAAAAATATTAGTTTATTACTTTGTTAATTAATGAAGATAAAAGATAATAAAAATAAGGGTAAATTACACTGACCTATGAGATTTTTGACAAAAACAGAAACATCTTTTGAGATTTTTAAAATATCACTGACCTCCCTGTCAACATTTTTGTCCTTACACCGTTAACAGAAATTATGTTTTTATCATTTTACCCCTCCCAATTAAACTGAGGAAAGAGAAAAACTGGTATGCTTCTTCTGTTTCATTTTTTTTTATACTAAAATTTTACAATTCTTGTGGATGGTAAATTAGAGAATGGCAATAGACTGTTTTGCAATCAATGAGATGAATTTGGTTTGAGGAATTTTTCGAAGCAATCGGATGATCACGGGGAGTTGTTCGGCGGGGGTGGGGGTGAAATCCACCGGCGGAGGCAGGGGCGAACGACACCGGCGGGGGCGGCGGTGACAGCAGATTAGGGTACGATAGAGGAAGGAGGAGGAGGAGCGAGTCTGAGGAAGAAGAGAAACGCAGTTATTTTTCTCTCTGAACTTTCATCTCTCCCTCTCTGTTAGCATCTTTTTCTGTGTATATATATATACATATACACACACGTCTCTCTATCACGTGGCAATACTGCTACTACTCATTACAACCAACTTCTACTACCCTTTTGACACCTTAACGTCGCTAATGAATGGATTCGATCATTGATACACTGTTTCAGCAGGTCCAAATCAGAATATTTTGTTTAATAAATTTTTATTAAAAATTATTTTTCAAACTTATTTTTAACTTGTCAAGAACACGATTCGATTAGTTGAGTGTGTACCCCTCGTTGATTAGATCAACTTATTTTTTTTATTTTGATCAATTTCAAGGATAAGTTATTTGATTACTAAAGAAAAGTAATAAAAAATAAAAATAAAAATAAAAATAAAAATAAAACAAAACAAAACGTTCTCCAGGGTTGAAGATGAACACTGTTGAGGGGATTTGTTTGTTTAGTTTAATTATTTTAGTTAACTTATTGTCTAATTATTTATTTTATTTCATGATTTTTTTGAAATTTCGAATGTAACGAAAAGTATAAGAAAAATACAATTTTAAAGTATTTTCATATTCCGGGAGCCAATTTTAAAGGGTCAATGAGTTAATTTTTGAACTTTCAAGTTTTTGAATTTTTTTAATCTTTTGATTAAAATATTTTACTTTTTCGAATCGTCTTAATGAGATGAATCATAAAAAAATCTGTTAAAAATATAACAAAAAGTTCACTAAAAACAAAAATAAGCAAAATGAAAATAAACAAATAAACAATTATCTCGAACTAGGTCAAAATGTCACTAAAGAATGGTCCCAAGTAAATGATTCTATTTTGAAGTTCTGAATATCGTACCGAACAGTATATTAATTTTTTTATTTATACAGTATGTATCGCTGTCGGTGATATACCGTGTCCCATTTAAAATTATAAATTTATAACTTTAAATATTAAAATTTATGTCTATTAATTTAGATTAAAAATTAAAAATAAAAATTATACATTAGAACAAGTAATCTCAAGCAAAACCATCCCAATTTCAGTAGCAAATCATACATTAGAACACAAGCCAACCAATTTTTAAAAACATTTTTTGGTATTTAAAAAATTCCAATTTAAAAAAAAACATTTAACAAATATTTTTTTTGTAATGTTTTTTTAAAAAATAAGTATAAAAAGTAAAAAAAGTGAAACAAAGCAAACAAAATTAAAAAAAAAAGGTTGTTTTCAGTTGAAAAACAGTGAAAATGGGGGGAGAGAGAGAGAGAGAGAGAGAGAGAGAGAAGGGGGGTGGGTTTAAGGGCAAAATGGAAAAAAAAAATTGACAGAATCAGGTTTTTTCCATTAAGTCACTAACAGAACATTAACAGTTGGGTTAATTTGAAACGGGCAACTAAACCAGAGGGGAGGTCAGTGATATTTCAGAAAAGGGGGTGTTTCTACTTTTGTCAGATATCTCAAGGGAGGTCAGTGTAATTTACCCTTTAATTTTTATATATACACACACAATTGTTTTTCTGTCCTACCAGAGTAATCTCAATCCCATTTTTCATCACTGGAACCACCATCACAACCACAAAATCATCGATCACCGAACTCCGGCAAAACCCTAGGGGAAATTTTCGAAAAAGCATAAAAACCTCACACCAATTGATAACATCGGGGGAAATTTCAGATGTTTAATATCAAATCAAAAGTAAATCAGATCTGAGAGCTACCAAAGCATTCACAATGAACACATTGATAAGCTATAAATACACATCAATCACTTGAATTTCAGTGAGAAATTACTTCAACAATTAGGTCATCGAGCACAGATAAACATCAGGATCGTTATTCATATTCATATACAGATATTATTATGTATAAAAAAGTGATACAGAAGTGAAACCCTAGGCAGAAGAAGCCACGCCTCACCATCTTGGTAGAGTTAACTTGGAGTTGGAGAGATTGATCAACAGAGATTTGAGGAGAAAATTTAGAGGGAGAGAGAGTGTTGCCAAATTAAAACAATAAAGAGAGATTGTGTTTTCAAATTAAAACAATCTATTTGCTTGAGTTTTGAAATTGCGTGTTGAAACAAAACAATGCTAACACAGAGGGTGGAGATGGGCCTGAAGGGTAAATTTGACATTTTACCAATTATCAATACTAATATTATTTTATGGGTAACGGATTTTTAACGAAAAGAAAACAGAGGGGAGGTATATGTATATTGTCAGATAAAGTAGGGGAGGCTAGTGTCATTTCAGAAAGCAGAAGGGATGTCTGTTTTTGTCAGAAACCTCAGGAGAGGTCAATGTAAATTACCCTTGTTATTAATATGCATGTAAGAAAATATAAATTTATATAGTAGGTTAAATGAGGGCAAATATGGAAATCAAGCACATAATTTTTCCATCCGCTTATCAAGATTCACACACATCCGGTTATAAATAAACACAATATATGATATTCCCAAGTAATATATGTCCAAAGTTAAATCCAAAGTATTTTATATCCACTTGTATATTCAAAGGTAAACTATATCTAGCTATTTATCTTTGGACAATCAAATAGACCCTAAAGGAAGAAAACAAGATAAAAACTCAAGAGTAGGTGTAGTCCCTCAAAGGTTGGAAAACTTCAACCAAAGCAATTTGGAGCTACCAAAGGAATGGAGGTATGCTTATGGAAACCCAAGAGATGTGATTATAGTTAATCCATCACAAGGTACACAAATTCGATTCTCTCTTCATTACATTTGTGGTAATCTAGCTTTTCCATCTCAAATTAAACCAAAATGTTTTGAAGATGCTCAAAGTGATGAAAGTTGGATCCTAACTATGCAAGAATAGCTAAACTAATTTGAAAGAAACTAAGTTTGAACTTTGGCCCTAGACCTAATGAACACTCTATAATTGGTACAAAATAAATTTTTAGAAACAAAATGAATCCATAGTGAAGGTTCAAAACAAAGCTCAATTTGCAGCACCAGGTTATAACCAAGAATAATGAAATGAATTTGATAAACTTTTACTCCGCAAGGCTTGAAGCTATTAGAGTTACCTGCCTTTGCTTGCTTCACAAATTTTAAACTTTATCAAATGGGCATACCCTTTTAAATGGATATATAATGAAGTCAATCTATGTAGAAGAATAAGTGAACAACCTCCCTACTTTTAAAATCATGATTTACCAAATCATGTTCACAAATTTATCAAGCTTTATGTGGTTTAAAACAAGCTCCAATAACTCATTAGCATGAAAGGTTGAGTAACTTAATGGCTTTAGAAGAGGAAAATTTAACACAACTATCTTTACAAAATCCAAATATAATGATATGCTACTAGTTCAAATGTGTTGATGATATCATATCTGTGCAAGAATTTTACTAAATGCATGCAACGAGAATTCGAGATATGCATGATGGGAGAGTTAAACCTTTTCTTTGGATGTCAAATCAAGAAACCAAAGGAAGGAATCTTCTATAATCAATCAAAGTTTACCAAGGACTGGTCAAGAGATTTGAAATGAGCAATGCTAAACCAATGAGACACCAATGTGTACTTCAACAAAACTAAACAGGGACGAGAATGGTAAACATATCGATCAAAAGAAATATCAATGTAAGATTTGTTCTTTGCTTTACTTCACTGCAAATAGACACAATATTATGTTCAGTGTTTGTATGTGCGCTAGACTTCAATCTGCCCTAAAGAATCACGTCACACTTGTTAAATGGATCTTTAGATACTTACAAGGCATACAATACTTGGGATTATTCTACCCTAGAGGTATATCTTTTGAACTTTTTGGCTATTCCAACATGGACTTTGTTGGATGCAAGATTGATAGAAAAAGTACTAGTGGGACTTGTCAATTCCTATGACACCCGTATATTGGTTTAGTAAGAAACAAAATTCTATAGCCTTACCCACCGCTGATACGGAATGTATCGTCATTAAAAGTTGTGCTCAACTTCTATAGATAAAACAACTAGAAGACTCTGACTTTAAAGTTGATCATATTCCTATTACATGTGACAATACAAATGCCATTAACTTAACAAGAAATCCTACCCAACACTCTAGGTATAAACACATTGAGATTAAATATCACTTTACTAGAAATCATGTTCAAAAAGGGAATATTGAGTTGGAATTTGTCTGTACAGACTTTCAATAATCGGATATCTTTATAAAACCTTTTAACAAAGAAAAGATTTTGCCATATTATAAAAGAATTTAAGCATGTATAATTCTTTTAGTTGATGTTTGTACATGTTTACACTTTGAAATTGCTTTTAACACAATAGTAAGTGCTTAATCCTGTTTTATAAAAAGTGTCGCCATAATGCTTAAAGGTGTCAACACCAGTATGTTTGAAAAACAGTATGGAAAAAAGTGTCAACACCTTCTAGCAAAGTGTCGACGCACTTATTGTTGGCTCACTCTCTATCCAAAAGTGTCAGCACCCCTTTAGAAAGTGTTAACTGTTATGTTGACGCGAATGAGTGCGACTCCCTCTCAGTCCTTGATCATTGCTCTTCAAATCCAAACTCTTTTTCCTTGTTGGCATTGAATAATCCTTGATTCATTTTTTGACCGAATCAAGAGTTCTCGAAAACATCTTTAGCCAAAACCCTAGAGTTGACACCCATTGTGACCCATCATTGATCGAATATGGCTCCAAAAGTATCAACAAGTGTTCTTTGATGTATAAAAGAACAAGTTTGGAAATTGGCGGAAGTTCCAGGAAAGATAAAGAAATAGGTTGCCAAAGAATTTGGTGACAAGGAACTTTAAGCCAAGTACATTTTTTAAAACTCAATAGTGAAGGAGTGATTTTATCAAAGTTTTGTGGAAGGAAAAATTCTTTCTAGTTAGTGCATTGATGTTTGTCATTATCGCACCAAAAATAAGTACTTCAAAACCTAAGCAAAAACTACAATTCTGTAGAACAATGGTTATGACCAGGTATCGTTCCAACGGGGACAATAAGGTTGAGTCACAAGTCTTCTACAAATAAAAATCTTATTCGATTATTAAATGAAGTGGCTGGTGTTTGGTTAATTAAACGAAGAAAAGAAATAATGGAAACAAAAATCAAAATATTGATTTACAAAAAAAGAATGCCCTAGGAATTCAAATCCACCCTAACCAAATAGTTCAGACCTGTTAAGATTTAGTTTCCTTCCCACGATTAAACTCGAACCCATTCTAACTACAAGCCCAAACCAAATTGCTGGAAAAGATATTCAACCAAGAACCTCGCATAACCTATCTTCAGCGGGCACAAATCGACCGTTGTAAACTCAACAAGATACGTCCCTCGTAGCATAGACCCATTTGCAATCAGAGATGGGGTATATAATACACACATCAAGCAACTTCACAACTTCTTTCATTACCACGTCCTTCATGTTTAGATTCAACCTTTGTTGCACCTCACGAGTAGGCTTGGCACCCTCTTTTCAATGGATGCGGTGTTATGAAGCACGGGTGCAGGTACACGGTACGATACAGTGCGCCGGTACAATGAAATCAAAAAATATGGGGTACGGGTACGCCTGTGTTACGGTGGTAAATTTATTTATTTATTGTAATTTTAGCATTATATTGCACATGCTAAATACAAAATTATTTTTAGCTTATTAGAGAAAAAATAAATGTTAGATCATATTAGTATTGTCGTCCCAAGGCCGCTGTCTTGGGCAATTATTAGTTGGGATTGCAAAAGGCGATATTTGTTAGGCTAGACGACAATTGCTATGGCAATCGTATTGGTTTGAAAATTGTTTTCAGTAGTCATAAATCCTAAGAGAAAGTATCAGAAGATGTATGTTCTCACACACTTGAGATTTTTAACATTTTTATTAAATTAAACACTTTAAATCATGTTACTCAAATTTATTTTTATATCAAAAGAGATAACTTGTTATTTATTCCAATACTCTTTTAATTTTAAAAATCTTCATATAAATCACAACATATCCATTCACGTACTCAAAACGTATTGATAGCATACCAAAAACGTACCGGTGCTGTACCCAAAACGTACTAGTGTCGTACCCACCAATTAAAAAGTATCCAGTTCTTTCTCAGAGTACCCGGTACGTACCGGTGCCGTAGCCATACACGGTGCATGTACGGCACCATTTTCGAAGTACCCGTCCTTCGTAGATGCGGTGCATGCAAATAGAGGGATCAATTCCCTTCAAATCGGCCATAGACCAACTAATGGCACCCTAATGCTCTAGAAGCACCTACTATCTGAACCTAAGAATGCATACTTGAGCATGGTCACGAGATGCTTCAACTCAAGATGTGGGGGATGTCATGGGACGGTGGTGCCGGTGCAATAGAGAGAGGCATTAGCAAATCAAACCTAGGTCGCCACGGGGGGCAGTCGAAGGAGCAAGATGACTCGAGGAGGGCATTTACAACTTCTATAGATAAATTGACATCAGAAGAATCAAAGCTAAAATGGGATAAACACACCTCAAGAGGGTCCGTAGTAAGGATATACAGAAGAGCCTCCTCAATTACCTCATCCGATCATATCGAATGCAAAACAGTCAGCTTCTTGTGGAGGTTGTTGGGAAGCACTAAACACGTTTAGCCTCAACTTCATGTTCCAGAATGAGACATGTATCACCACGGTCCGACAATTAATGCAAGCATTAGCCGTAGCTAAAAAGGGTCGATCGAGGATCACAAGTCTGTTTCCTAAGGTTGGGTACCGGCTTAGTGTCGAGGTGTAATATCCCCAAAAAAATTAAAAATAAATTAAAAATAATGTTAAATTAAAATAATAAATGATACTAATATATATATGTATATATATAGAATTATATCATATGACTAAAAATTTTTAAGGAAGGAATTTAATTAATTATGTAATAGCGTTGAAGGGGGGAAACTAATCAATCAAGGGGTGTTGAAAGAGGCTCTGTGATGGAAGATTTTGATTTGTAACCAAAAATAGGGTTAAGATCATTAAGGCTGGAGCGTGTGGTGTGTGTACATATATCAGAGGGCTTTGGGATGTTTTCTGTGCAAGAAAGAGAAAAAACATAAAGAGAGACAGTGAGTACCAGCAGACCAAAGCTCGGCACCCAACGCCTCTTTCAGCCACCGTTGGCGCCGACCACCACCAACGCCACCCCTGACGCCAACGACAAACACCGACACCACCCACCGCCGTCACTGTCCACCATTTCTCCCTATGGTTCGCGTCTCTCTCCCCGATCTCACTCTCTCCCTCTCTCCCTCTCTCCCTCTCCGTATGCCCAAAACCTCCTCCCACCACCACCGGAAGCCACCAGCGACCCCCGTCAGTGCCGTCGGCACCTCTGGCGGACCCCGAAACCCTTGGTTTGGGAGTTCGATCGCGCGTTGGGGTTGGTTTTGGTTCAGTGGGTTTGTTTCTGCTTGGGTTTGGTTTGGTTCCTGTTGGTGTTGGGCCTTGTTTGGGTTTTTTTTGATTAGTTGCTGTTTGGGTGATGTTTTGTTTATATTAAGTTTTGTTTGGTTACTATTTTATAAATCAATTTACTATTAAATTGTTATTTTGTAGCAATAATAACAATAATATTGAATTTAATTAGTCGTTATAAAGAAGAAAAAAAATAGCTTATACTAAAAGTTTTAAAAGATAAAAGTTTTTTATGAAAACCAGATTTTAAACTAAAAATGATAACAATTTTAAAAGAATGATAATGGTTAAAAATTAAATGGAAATGAATATTTTACAAACTAATTTAATTAGTTGTCTTTAATGTAACAAAATAATATTACTTTTTAAAAAGAAAAAAAAAGAGGTAATAAAGATATTATTTTATCACTATAATGAATAAAATAGTAATTTAAATGTGATTTTAAAAATAAAGTATAATGATTAAACTTTATACAATTTTGTTAACTAGACTTTTGAAATGAAATTATTTATGTTCAATAATTTTAAGAAAAACAAACGGAATTTTTTCAAATTAAAATTTAAGATAAATTAAACAAGAAGTTTTACAAAAATATAACTTTATGAATTTTTAGAGTTTAATAAA
>JAULJZ010150329.1:0-10063 GCA_032270985.1 Heliamphora pulchella | reverse complement strand
TTTTCAAGCAAATCTCTTTCTCTCCACCTTTTCTCTACCTTCTCTCTAGCTTTCGGGTGGCCCGGGGCTTAGTTTTTTGCAGTTGGACAGTAGATCCTTGTTGTCGGCAACGTGGGCTTCACATCCATCCAGAAGGATTCTCGTTTCGACGAGGTTGGATTTTGAGGCGTCGAGCTTTTGGCTCTTTGAGGTAGGATTCTAGACCTACTGCTGTTAAAATGGTGATATATGTAATTATACTTGCTTTCACTGGGTAGAAATGCATGAAATGCTGTTTACATGTTTTAAACCTTGATTTATGGGTAAAAGTGAGTTTTACGCCTTTTCTCGGTTTGATACATGATTTGGATGTGTTGAGATCCGTAGTTTTCAAAAAGAGCTTTGAAAACGAGGTGTTTTTATGAAAAACATGATTGTGGAGGTTTGGAGCTAACCCTTGGGGTTGAGTTTCAGTTTTACTAAACATATGTTGTTACATGCTTATAGATCTCTATATTGATGGATTGGATCCCTTTATATATATGCGATGTAAAACTGCTTTACGGGTTTTTCTTAAATATTATCCATAGATGTACCGTGATAGTGGATTTGGTTGAGTTGGGCTTCCATTGCTCCTCGGTGTAAGTCCAAAAACGTGCGCAGTGTAGGTGCTATGTACCTTCGGGTTAGTCCCCGTAAATTGAGTGATTGGGTGCTTTGTACCCTCGGGTTCAGGTCCCGTAAATTAAGCAGTAGGTGCTCTGTACCTTCGAGTTGAATCCCGTAAATTAAGTGGCTGGTGGGTGCGCTGGACCTTCGGGCTTGACCCGTAAATTGAGCAGTTACGTTGTCGTGACTCCGTATAGAACTTTTCATTATCAAGCCTGTGGGCCTAGGGTAATAGATGAGAGTCTATAGTTGTTGCCTTTGTCGGTATGGCAAAGTCGGTACATAGGATCTCATTTTACAGTGTTTTCCTCGGTTGTGTGTTCCAAGTGAAAAAATAATATTTTGATTCCGGTTGTATGATCCGGGTGAACAAAGATCATGTTTCGATTACTGTTTTATTACAGCTTTTCCTTAACTGTGGCATGATATCTGTTAGGATGATATGCATAGTTTGAAGGATGAAAATGTGAGTTTTATGAGATAACATTGTTTTGAGGCCCGTGTTGGCTTGGTGGAAAACTGGTGGTTTTTTAGAGAAAAATCATTTTTAGCTCATGTGGTTGAGCTCGTGTGTGTATAATTGCATAGCTTACTTTACGGCTTTATTATCTTTTTCTATTGGGCTTCTGCTCACGGTGTGGAATTTTGCTGTAAAAATATTTTCAGGTGACCACGTGGAGTTGACCTAGATGCTTGTGGTGATAGAGAGCTTGCTGTAGTTTTTCTGTTTTGCACATGTACTTATACATGTGATACCTGTTTCAGAAGGCTGATTTTGTACGCCTTTCGGCAATATATTTATTCATGTATGAGTTTGCATAATTTCTGTTTATGAGAGATAAACTTGGGGATCTTTATCCAAGTGTTGTAATATTTTATAGTTGATGGTGTTCCAACTGCAAATTTTATTTTCTCAAATGAATGTTTTGGTGGGCTTTCGCGTGACCCTGGTGTTTGGGGCGTGACACTATTTTCTCTTAACTGTGGCATGATATCTGTCAAGATTATATGCATAGTTTCAAGAATGAAAAACTACTGGTTTTTGAGAGAAGAACCTGTTTGGGTTTTGTGGTCGAGTTAGCTCCCACCTTATGATTGCATGACTTGTATTATAGTTTTACTGTTTATGTTCTACTGGGTTTCGGCTCACGGTGTGGAATTTTTGTTGTAAAACCTTTTTCAAGTGAACACGCGGAGTTAACCTAATTACAGAAGTGATGGAAGACTTGCTGTAATTTTTTCTTTTTGGAGACATATTCCTTTACATGTGATGCTAGTGAAAGATGGTTTTGTACGCCTTTTGGCGATATACTTATTCATGTATGAGAATGCATGTTTATCGTTTCTGAGAGCTGAACTTGGAAAATCTTTTATTCAACTGCTGTATTTTGATTTTCAATTATAAAACCTATTTTTATTAAATGGGTGTTTTGGTGGGCTTTCGCGTGACCCTGGTGCTTGGGGCGTGACAACTTGGTATCAGAATTTTGGGTTCGAATACCTAAGAGCCATGGAAAAGGGGGTACATCACGAAAGAGAGAAACAAAACCAGAAGAGGAAAAATTTGGTCTATTGTAGAAGACTGTTGGGCCTCGTTTGTTGTTGGATAATTGTTTTAGCTAGTTTATTGGTTAAATTACTTGTTTACGAATTTTTATAATTTATTTAATTAAAAAAATTAAATATTATAATTAAGTTTTTCATAAAGTAAGATAAAATCTTTAAGAATTTTAAATAAAATCTAAAATCTCTTTTTTTAAAATTAAATAAAAGGTTATTTCCTGATTATTTTGTTTGTTCGCTTAAAAAGACTTGTAAAGATTTCTTTCATATTTTTAAGCCAAGTTTTAACTAAAAAGGGAGTTTAAAATTTTAAAAACAATTAATAAAAAATTTAGTCCTTAGATTAAAATAGAATTAAAGAATTTTACTTATTAAATTATGGGAATAAGATTTTAAGCTAAATCTTTTGTATTTTTTTAAATTTTCGAGTATTTAATTGAACACTTAAAAATTTACAAATTTACTAAAAATAACTAAGGTAAATAGAACCTTCAGCTAAGTAAGGATTATTATCCCACACTTAAGTGTATGCTTAATTTCTTATTAGGCACTGAGATTTTGTTATTAGAGGATTAAAAATAATGGGATTAGGAACAAAGAGGTATTTTTTGTCGCGTCTAAGTTAAGGTAAAGTGTTTAAGTATTATTTTAAATAAAAATACATGAACTTTGCTTTGAACTTTGCTTTAAACATGCTTTATATCGAAACAGCATGTTAACTTGTGATAACATGGTTTCTATACGCAAATGCTATGAAATTTTTTAATTATGCTATCGATATCTTTTAAAAGCATGTGTATGTGAATGAAAAGTTTTGATAATACGATGTTATGTTGTTCCAAAGTATCAAGTTACAAGGGTTTTCGGTCCTTTATATTCCGTTAGGGGAGGTTACCCAATTATGTGTTTTGTTTGTCCCCATAGGAGAGGTTTCCCGTTGAGCGGAGATTATTTTACCTTAAAGGCTTTTCGAGCTAAGTTCCGGGTTATAGCACATACCACTCGTGCTTGGTAGAGATTGGCCCTCATTCCATCATATTGCTATCCGTGCATTTGCGAATTGAGGTTACAGTACCGTCGGAATTCCTGGTCATAAGGTTGACGACTACATGAACACTGTTGGGTATAGATTGTGAATAAAACAGTTTTATGGAGGCGGTTATGCCAGGAGTTTTACTTTTAAATTGTGTGAGAATGGATTTAATTAACTGTGGCAGTTGAGCTTTGAAGATACTTTTGAAAAAGCAGTGAATGTTATTTATGAGATTTTGCGACAAGTAAATGCACTATTCTACATCTCTTGTGCAAAGCATGATGTTTTGGCATCTCTAAATAAAATGACTGTTTTCTGTCTTGTTTATTATAATACTAAATGCACTCTCCTATAACATTTATGGTTGCAGATAGCGGGGACAGCTAGAGTTGGTCCACCACAATTGTCAAATCCATTGTCCGGGGCTCGTTGTGAATTGTGACTTTTGTTTCAATCTTTTAGCAAAAGGCCAGAAGTATGAAGTTTTATTTTGTAAAGTATACGCTGGTTTGGGAATATAGAATAACGTACCAGTAGCATGAACAGTTACTTTGGTTTTTATAAATAAATAATTACAGTTTGACTAGAATAAACACTCTTTTAATTACTATAAATCACATCGATTTTCGGTCCTTAGAGAGAGGGCTCCTCTATATCTTGTTTAGTTTTCTTTAAGTCTACAAAGAATATGTGGGATTCATACCCCACCTGAATGCCTTTAATCACTACTTTAGCTGTAAAGTAAAAAAAAACTGTGCATTCACATGAAGGGTGTGACATTTTGGTATTAGAGCACTAGGTTTTTTAAGATTTTATAAACTTGCCGGAGTTTGGTTTGTGGTGAACCAAAGGATATGTGCATTTTCTTGAGTTTTAGCATAAGCCTTGGGATATTGTACCCTCGTTATCGGATGTCTGTTTAATTGGCTTTGAAGTCCATTTGGGAAACACGTTATGTAGGCGTAGGTTCCTAATTAAAAATCTAAGTATGTTGTCGGATTTAAGGAGATAACCCTTGGTTTTTCTTGCTAGTTCAGTTGCCTTTCTTCTATATGAGTTGGGTTTGACTCTGGTATCAAATCTTAAATTCGTACCTTTCTTGTAGAAGATAAAGTATGAAATATTCAGAAGAGGCATCGTTGGTTCCTAATGAAGTACAACAAGAAGTATCTTCTTAAATGAGACCAATACAACCTGATCCAACTACGAGAATGCTAGAAGCAATAGGAAGACTAACGAAACAAAATGCAAGATGGATCGCTACCCAAGTAGAGAGGATGGGAAACTCCATGATCAAATGGTATAAGGACTTGGTGCTAAAGAATTCGTAGGAACTCTTAATCTCATGGAAGAAGAAAATTGGCTGAAGAATACGGTACGCATCTTGGATAGGCTAGGAGTACCTGAGGATGAATGGGTTGACCTTGTAGCCTTCATGTTTAGAGAAGAGACATACCATTGGTGGGAAGCTACAGAAAGGTTATTGAAGATGCCGGTACCAGGAGTCGAATCCCCTGTACCCCAAAAGATTTTCTAGAGTTGGTTTGAGAAGGCGTTTGATGAACAGTACAAGCTTGTAACATATAAATATGAGAAGGAACAAGAATTCATCGACTTGGAGTAAGAAAGAACAAGTGTGGCCGAGTATGAGATGAAATTCACGGAGTTATCTACAACTGATACCTGACGAGAAAACAAAGTGTAGGAGATTTCAAAAAGGACTGAACTTGAGGTTTTATGAAGTAAAACCGTTTTGAGGCTCATGTGGTTGTGTTGAACTTTATGCTATGTGATTGCATATCTTGCTTTACTGCATCATAGTATATTTTTATTGAATTTTAGCTCATGTAGTGGGATTTATTAAAACTTTTTTTAGGTGTTGTTGGTCACGAGAAGTTGATCTAAAGGTGCCCATAGTGGCGGAAGACTTCGTATAGTTTTCTATTTTGTTATGGAAACATGTATTCCCACATGTGATGCCTTTTTCTAAAGGCGTGTTCTCTACCAACTATAGCCACTCCGTCGCTACAGTAGGATCAGGATCCTCAACAAAAGTAGGTGGATCCATACGTCTGAACTCTTGCATCACCGCTGTTGCCCTTGGCTCAGGTTCCCTCTCTCTCCCCCTAGCGGTCTCAACCAGCTGACCAACAGAGCCAACCAGTGCACGCAGCAACCCTACCGCGTCGAAAAATCCTTGGGGAGCATTTGCATCCCTAGCATCAGGGATAGGCACATCCCCTTGGCCAACACCACGGCCACGGCCTCGACCACGACCTCGTCCTCTCCTCGCAAACATCGCGTCTATAAGAAAGGAAAAACAAAACATAAGACACAGCACATCACATGAACATAAACCCTAACCACATAAGCATGCTAACACATAGCCGCATAGGTTTATGTTAAATAAACCCCACATATCGAGGAGAGTCGACAAGAGTGACGCGTCAATTTGGATAACCTTCTTAGATTCTTTTCCAGAAAATACGTCGGCCAAATGCATTTCAAACTCATCTTCCAAGCTTGTTAACCCAAACGCCCGAAGGCAAGATTGATTAATCCTAAGGTTCAACCCCCATGCTCATATATACACAATAGTTACACATATCATGCTCATGCTATCAAAGCATCTAAGCACACGCAGTTAAGCACATGCAATCAACCTCACACGGTGATGCACCCTCTTTCCACGGCTCTTAGGTATTCAAATCCAGAGCTCTAATACCATGTTGTCACGCCCCAAACTCTGGGTCACGTGAATGCCCACAAATAACCATTCACAACACCCAACCCGATATCCACTCACAGATAAAACATACAAGCATTTTATAAATAACTGACAAAAGGTTTATGATACACACGGCTCCAACATCGTTAACATGTAAATATACATGGTTTAAAAGAAACAAAAGAAAGATTACTGATCTTCCACCCCCTCCTGTACCTCCCAATCAACCTGTGTGACCGGTACCTGAAAAACATTTCAAATCTCACACTGTGAGCCAAAGCTCAGCAGAAATTAGACTAACACGAGATATAAGCGAAACATGTTAGAAAAATGATGCACAACATTTAACTCTCTTTCAAGCCTTAAAACGGATTTTCACATACAAAGGGGATGCAGAGAAAAGAACCATTTTTGATTCACAGAAGCCTCGAAAGTGGTTTGAAAACGATTTTATATCACAACTCACCTAAGTCTTAAAAACAGTTTGAAATAGATTTTATCCATCCCACAATGCTTCACATGCAATTCATATACCTTCTCGGGCTTTCACCGAGGGACCTAAGCCCCAACTAATGCACCTTCTCGGACTTTCACCGCGGGATCTCAGTTTCAACTAATGCACCTTCTCGGACTTTTACCGAGGGACCTTAGCCACAACTAATGCACCGTTAACCAGAGTTAACATTCACAGAACCACATGTCCATCCATCATATTTCATGCACATATGCATAAATAAACCAGAGTTTTAAATGCATAAGATCACGTACCAACGTTACGTTTTACAAAATCACGTCACATGCTACACACGCGACTCACGCTACACATACATCTCATGCAACACATGCATAAATGAAACCAGAGTTCTAGATGCAGCACGATCACATATCTGTCCTCAATAGGCATAAATAAAACTAGAGTTCTAAATGCACGAAAACATATATAATACTATGTTTCACATAATAGTACCATGTGCCATGTAATTCGAAGGCCAACACCAAACCTCCCACACTAACCACCATGCACACAGCCGTGCCCTGACAACCCGCATCTAACCATGCACTCCCACGTCGAATCTAACCCACGTCACCCCCAAGGACGACAACACCACAAACCTCAACGGCTCACCCTGACCAACCAAACGAGGAACGACTAACACCCCTCATCATTAGTCAAATGATAGAATTCCATAATTCAATCGACTGAAACACCACTGGAGGAGAGCCAGTCAAAGGAACATCATAACCCAACTGACCAAAAAGCCACCACAACCACAAAAACAACACAAAATAGAAAAAAGCCCAACAAAACCAATCCAGTCGACTGGATTGGAGATCCAGTCAACTGGATCAACACACTATCGTCCCAGTCGACTTGATCACCCAGTCCAGTCGACTGAACGGTGGCGGGACAAAAACCCTAGGTTCGGAACAAGCCCAAAAACCCCAAATCAAAACCTGCAAACAACCGTTTTGATACCCACAAACATACCCAAGCCCCAGACTACCACAAAACCTCGAAAGAAACACTTGACACCCGATTCCATCGAACCGAAAGCAACACGTAACGCCTTTTAAATTGAAACCTAACCCATGAAATGAAAAATGATTTTTCATGCATTTTTAACCGGTGAAAACACGTACAGTTACACGTAGCATTCTTACAAGACATGAGAGTCTAGGATCCTACCTCGGTGAATCAAAAACTCGATGCCTCGAACCACGTGCAAAATCGAACTTCGTTGAAATAAAATTTCGTCTGGATGAATACGTAACCCTTGGTGCTAATAGTAGGGATCCGCTGTCTGATCGTCGAAAATCGAGCCCTAGGCCCGTGAGAAGTTAGAGAGAAGGCAAAGCGTTTGGTTGGTTCAAAAAGTAGAGAGGGAAGAGGAAAGATATTTTCAAACAAACATCTAAGGGCAGATATTTATAGGCTCGCCAGAAAATATACATATATTTTTTTAAAATTCGCACCGCAATGCCCAACGGCCCCTGGTAACCAACTCAGCATGCATATCTAAATCCGATCAAACATAAAGACACATAGAAACATGCTATCACGAAAAATGAATAACAACGCGTCGAAATCTCGTAAAAATTAAAACGGATCATGGTCTCACAAATTCTATAATATAAATGGATCAAATTACCAAAATAAATTATTTTATATACTATAAAATAGAAATGGAACTCTCTCTATTAAAAAAAAAAAAGGGAGAACCTGGATCCTGCTGTGTGGGTGTGTTGTTTACTGTGTGTAGTTTGGAGTTTCTATTGGACCGTTTGGTTATTTGCAATTTATTGCTAGGATTTTTGTTATTAATTGTTTTGATTAAAAGGCTAAAATAAATATAAAACAATATATAATAATAATAATAATAACAATAATAATAATAATAATAATAAAGGGTGAATTTAGGATTTGAGTCTCTCCATGGAAGAGAAGGAGAAACAAAACCAGAAGAGGAAAAATTTGGTCTAGTGTAGAAGACTGTTGGGCCTCGTTTGTTGTTGGATAATTGTTTTAGCTAGTTTATTGGTTAAATTACTTGTATACGAATTTTTATAATTTATTTAATTAAAAAATTTTAAATATTATAATTAAGTTTTTCAGAAAGTACGATAAAATCTTTAAGAATTTTAAATAAAATCTAAAATCTCTTTTTTTTAAAATTAAGTAAAAGGTTATTTCTTGATTATTTTGTTTGTTCGCTTAAAAAGACTTGTAAAGATTTCTTTCATATTTTTAAGCCAAGTTTTAACTAAGAAGGGAGTTTAAAATTTTAAAAAAAATTAATAAAAAATTTAGTCTTTAGATTAAAATAGAATTAAAGAATTTTACTTATTAAATTATGGGAATAAGATTTTAAGCTAAATCTTATGCTTTTTTTAAAAAAAATTTCGAGTATTTAATTGAACACTTAAAAATTTACAAATTTACTAAAAATAACTAAGGTAAATAGAACCTTCAGCTAAGTAAGAATTAGTATCCCACACTTAAGTGTAGGTTTAATTTCTTATTAGGTACTGAGATTTTGTCATTAGAGGATTAAAAATAATGGGATCAGGAACAAAGAGATATTTTTTGTCGCGCCTAAGTTAAGGTGAAGTGCTTAAGTATTATTTTCAACAAAAATGTATGAACTTTGCTTTGAACTTTGCTTTAAACTTGCTTTATATCGAAACAACATGTTAACTTGTGATAACATGGTTTCTATATGCAAATGCTATGGGATTTTTTAATTATGCTATCAATATCTTTTAAAAGCATATGTATGTGAAAGAAAAGTTTTGATAATACGATATTATGTTGTTCCAAAGTGTCAAGTTACAAGAATTTCGGTCCTTTATATTCCGTTAGGGGAGGTTACCCAACTATGGATTTTGTTTATCCCTATAGGGAAGGTTTCCCGTTGAGCGGGGATTATTTTACCTTAAAGGCTTTTCGAGCTAAGTTCTGGGTTATAGCACATACCACTCGTGCTTGGTGGAGAGTGGCTCTCATTCCATCATATTGCTATCCGTGCATTGAGAGTTGAGGTAACGGTACCGTCAGAACTTCTGGTCATAAGGTTGGCGACCACTTAGACACTGTTGGGTATAGATTATGAATAAAACAATTTTATGGAGGTGGTTGTGCCAGGAGCTTTACTTTTAAATTGTGTGACAATGGATTTAATTAACTGTGGCAGTTGAGCTTAGAAGAAACTTTTGAAAAAGTAGTGAATGTTATTTATGAGATTTTGCGACAAGTAAATGCACTATTTTACATCTCTTGTGCAAAGCATGATGTTTTGGTATCTCTAAATAAAATAACTGTTTTCTGTCTTATTTATTATAATACTAAATGCACTCTCCTATAACTTTTGTGGTTGCAGATAGCGGGGACCGCTAGAGTTGGTCCACCACAATTGTCAAATCCATTGTCCAGGGCTTGTAGTGAATTCTGACTTTTGTTTTAATCTTTTAGAAAAAGACCAGAAGTATGAAGTTTTGTTTTGTAAAGTATACGCCGGTTTGGGAATATAGAATAACGTACCAGTAGCATGAACAGTTACTTTGGTTTTTATAAATAAATAATTACAGTTTGA
>JAULJZ010150328.1:0-30760 GCA_032270985.1 Heliamphora pulchella | reverse complement strand
GAGGCCATTTTCGGCCAAAGGCTATAGAGCTAAAGAACCATTGGAGCTGGTTCATTCTGATGTGTGTGGTCCTATGAAAATTCAGGCTAGAGGTGGATTTGTGTATTTCGTCAGTTTCATTGATGACTACTCAAAGTATGGATACATTTACCTGATACACCGTCAGTCTGAATGCTTTGAGAAATTCAAAGAATTCAAGGCGGAGACGGAGAAGCGTCTGGGTAAAAGTATCAAATCACTACAATTCGACCATGGTGGGGAATACCTCTTTGGAGAGTTTAAGGACTACTTGTCATCAGATGGGATTACATTCTAGTTGACTGCACCTGGTACTCCGCAGCAGAATGGTGTAGCAGAAAGAAGGAATATGACTCTTATGGAGATGGTAAGATCCATGATGAGTTATTCAAGTTTACCCGATTTATTTTAAAGACTCGCTTTAGAAATAGCAGCTTACATTCTGAACTTGGTACCTTCTATTAGTACCTTTTACTCCCACAGAATTGTGGATTGGGCGTAAGCCTAGTCTGAAACACATTCATATTTGGGGGTGTCCAGCACATGTGCTGAAAGGGAACATCGTAAGTTGGAACCGAGGACAGAAGTCTATTTCTTTGTGAGGTATCCCAAGGGAACGAATGGTGGTCTATTTTATAACCCTAAGGATCAGAAGTTCATTGTTAGCACCAATGCCCGATTCTTAGAAGAAGATTATATTATGGATCACAGGCCTAATAGAAAAATTGATCTGGAAGAATTGAGAGGAAATACTAATAGAACGGAAGAAGAACCACAAGTCACTAATATTTCATTACCTCGTCGTAGTAGGAGTATTATCGGATATGTGCAAATCAACAACAGGGTGCTGATGCACGGGATTCAAATTCTGCACAGCCTGTTACTGCTAGTACATAGACACAGGTAGTGCTTCATCGTAGTGGGAGGATTGTTCATCAATCTGATCGGTATATGTTCTTGGGAGAGTTGTATGACAACATCTCGGCAGAACTGGATACCAAGCCCTATAACAACAATAAAGCACTACAAGATAAAGATGCAAATCTTTGGCAAAGGGCTATAAATTCAGAGATGGAATCTATATATTCCAATCAGGTCTGAAAACTTGTAGAACCAACCGAAGGGATAAAATTCATTGGATGCAAGTGGATCTACAAGAAGAAGAGAAGAGCAGACGGAAAGGTTGAAACCTTCAAAGTTTGTCTTGTTGCTAATGGGTTCACTTAGAAAGAAGGGATCGACTATGAGGAAACTTTTTCGCCGGTAGCCATGCTTAAGTTCATCCAGATTCTCTTATATATTGCCGCACATTTCGATTACGAAATTTAGCAAATGGATGTCAAGACAGCTTTCCTTAACGAAAATCTTGACGAGTGTATCTATATGATACAACTAAACGAATTGATTGCAAAAGGCCAGGAGCACATGTTATGCAAGCTTAAGAGATCTATTTATGGACTTAAGTAGGCATCAAGGTCTTGGAACACTCAGTTTGATCAAGCCATTAAGTCTTATGATTTTGATCAAAGTTCGAATGAGTCTTGTGTGTACAAGAAGCGTGACGAAAGTGTAGTAATTTTTCTAGTACTTTATGTAGATAATATCTTGCTCATTGAAAACGATGTGGGGGCATTATCTACGGTTAAAGTATGGTTATTTGGGCAGTTCGATATGAAGGACTTGGGAGAAGCCAGTCACATCCTTGGGATCAAGCTTGTGCAAGATCGAAAACAAAGGATGTTGGACTTATCACAAGCAAAATATATCGATGATATCCTTGCTCGTTTTAGCATGCGGGATTCCAAGAAAGAATTTTTCCCTTTCAGGTATGGAATCACTATATCCAAGGATTAGTGTCCTAAGACACCTAATGAGATAGAGAAGATGTAGGTGGTTTCTTATGATTCGGCAGTAGAAAACCTCATGTATGCTATGCTTTACACTAGACCCGACATTTGCTTTGCCGTTGGCATGGTTAGAAGATATCAGTCTAACCCATGGTAGGAGCATTGGATTGCGGTAAAGAATATAATCAAGTACCTGAAAAGAACTAAGGATTATATGTTGGTTTACTAGGTAGATAGTCTAGTACCTTTGGGGTACACAAACTCAGATTTTCAGTCGGACAAGGATTCCTGTAAGTCTACCTCAGGATATGTGTTTACCTTAGGAGGTGGAGCTATAAGTTGGAGAAGTATTAAACAGTCCTGTATTGCTGATTCCACCACAGAGGCCGAGTATGGGGCAGCTTCTGAAGCAGCCAAGGAGGCCGTTTGGCTCAGGAACTTTCTGTTTGATCTAGATGTGGTATCTTCAGTTCAGTCGGCTATTACACTTTACTGTGGCAATAGCGGAGTGGTTACAAACTCAAAGGATCCAAGGGTCCATAAGAAAGGCAAGCACATTGAACGTAAGTATCACCTGATACGAGAAATTATACAGAGAGGTGATATTACTGTGACTAAGATTGCATCAGGAGAAAACCTTGTAGTTACAAAGAGTTTACCGGCTAAGACTTTTGATAGTCATGTAGAGGGCGTGGGAGTCAAATGTATGGCAGGATAGTTTTGAGTATAACTGGGAGATTGTTAGGGTTGGTATACTGAAAATCATATTTTCAGTATTTAATTTTATTTTTAATAAAATTAATTTTTCATCTTATGAGAATTTTCATGAATAATGTATGTGTATCATTTTTTAATGTTATGTATGGATGTCCGATATTCTATATAGTATTTAATCTGGTGTGTAGAGTACGGCTTGCACACAGAAGATCAAATTTTAGGTTTTTTGCAGAATATAAGTTTTATGTTCACAGTTTAGATGGAAATGAATATATCATCGGTACGACTGTAGCATAGAGTTTTAGTAGGCCTGTCTTGGTTATGAGAAACAGATAATAGCGTCGTCTATTGTTTCGACTTTCTGTGCTAGTACACTTTGTGTGTATTGAACGGGACATTTGGAGTAATTAATTTTATACTGACTATATAAATTAATTCAAACCGCAAAGTTATTATGAATAGTGCCTATCCTCTTAATCCTGAAATAATTATTAATTTACAGATATTTAATATTCGTTGTTTTGATTCATTAGAATGTGCGATCTTATATGGGTCAATATTCCTGGTGAGTTGGATAGCGGTATTATTTATATGGCAAATATTAATTATTGACGAAATCCACATCCTGAAAGATCAGGATTGACGATACCTCCTTAGGGAAGCTTATAAATTTTGACTGGGCCAAACCCTATAGGTGGATTTGATTATTCGGCGGTCAAATAAGTTAAGCGAAAGGACTTAAGGAATACCAAGATACCGATTAAATTAAATTGTCAGTAATTAAATTTAATTGGCGGGTATCGAGAATCTTAACGTGGGGAGAAATGGTAAGTATTTAATAACAGGAGCTCAATGCAAGGTCTTGAGGTTAGGAGTCAGAGTGCAATTATAGTTCTTTATTGGCGTGAACTGTAATTCAGTGTTTTATGAAAATTATAGAAATCATTGCTGTCTTTCCATAATTATAGAAATCACTGGTAGGTGTTTGTGTTCCACTTGAAATCTTACTTATAATTACTCCCCAGGTCCTTACTGTAGCCTTATATATATACAAGTAGGCTGAGCCAGTTATATAATTCATATCATAATTTGTCTTTTAAGACTAAATATATCTAGGTTCTGCTGGTACCAGTTCTTGATAGTCCGTAACCCACACTACGTTCGAGAATCGCGTAAGGGAATACAGTAGAAAATCTGACAGGAGCTTCAATTCGGAATCAAATCGTAGTTGAAGATTCGATCGTCAAAAGATATTCTTCTAAATTAACTTTGATTGCACGAATTTTATTTTCATCGTTCGTCGTCAAAAAATTTATCTGGAACTCGTTTCGGCATTTTTCCGTCCAGTTAATTTTTTTCCAAAAAGCGTTTACAAAAATAATGATCTTAACAGTTTTGTATCCAACAGATCGACCTTATCAGACAAGATTAATTCTTTTGTGGCAAGAATTTTTAGGATCCCTGGTTGAACAAGCTGTGCAGTAGCCACTTGCTGAGCTCCCTCGGGTCCTACATTGTCATCTCAAATATCATTTCCTACGCCGTTCTCTTGATCATTTGGAACAACCCCATTGGGCTCCTAAACTTAAGTCTGTAAGGTCTGAATCTAAGCCTGGCACTGTGTTTGAAGCCTAGCTTGATTCGTCATAGCAGTACTAGCCTCTTAAACTTTCTGTTGCAATCCCAGAATTACCCTCATAATGTCAGCCATGGTCAGTTCTGGGTTTGCCATCAGCAATATCAACTAGCTTGTACATCTGAGTCTTTTGCTCGGAGATAGGGCCCAAGTGCGTATAGGTTCTTCTCTGTCTAAAGTTATGATCTCGGGCCTCTAAACTAAAAGGGCTTACACAAATCGAAAAACTCATCAGTCAGATCTACACTCAAAATAACTCACTCTAAAAATGGACTCATACGAAAAGGGCTTACACAAATCGAAAAACTCATCAGTCAGATCTACACTCAAAACAACTCACTCTAAAAAATGGACTCATACGAACTAGAAAACTCCCAGGTAAACTCAAAAATAGTTCTCCCTCGAAGGCGGATTGGGAAAATAAAGGCTAACCCTAATCGGGGTGCTACTATACAAACAAAAGCATCCATGAAAAAGAAAATCACATAACTCTAATAGATTTATTGATCCTAAAAGAAGAGTTCTAAGAAGCTATATGCTCATGAAAAGGCTAGTAGGTGTTCACTCAGTGTACCTTCTTAATATAGTTAAGAATATACCTCCCAATGTCAGGAATGTTGCAAGGCATGGTCAAACAGTACGCAATAACTCTTTTTGCCACATCTATGGAAGAATGTGGCTAGAAAGCTTGCTGACTTCTTCAACATAACCTCGAGACAATAAATTAACCAAGGTATCGGGTAGGCGGAGTGGGGGTTTAAGAAGTAAGCACACAAATATGCAAATGTAGATGCGAATACCAATGAAAAAGGTTATAATAAGAATCATTGACATTTCAAGTTAAGCCCTTTTATGATTTTTTGAAAAACCAGTCTCCAGCAGAGTCGCCAGAAAAACTACGGGCGTTTTTGGGGAGATTGGGAGGGGGAATGTACCAGATAATATCCAAATGCATTTTTAAAACAAAATGGAGTTGCCACTTGATTTTTGAGAAAAATCAAGAAAAATGAAAGAAGGTTGTGGGTCTTTTTTAAAAAAAAAAGTGTAACTAGAGAAAAAGAAGGTTCGGAGGCTAAAGTATGAGAAGGGAAGGTGTTAGGCACCCTTTTCGCCCAACCATGAGGTTAGCATTTACTTTGTTAATATTTGTTCTTATTATAAACTTTTTTAAAGGTAACATATACAGAACGGGAGGTTGAAGAGAGTTCAAGCAAAAGCAAACAACAAAACAAAATCTAACTACGATTCTTAGGGTCATGCAATTTGGTTATTATTTCTAGATATATCACATGTATAGTTTTAGCAAAGCAAAGCGAAAAACATGAGAGTGAGTATTAAAATAAAAAATAAAGACCTAAAGGACATGCAATAAGGTTTAAGTTTCTATCATGATATAAACAGGTTATACAGAATAAAATAAAAGAGTTTAAAACACTGTTTCAAGCTACTGGATATGCATAAAATACACGGCCATAGCAATACATATTGCGGCCATGACATAAAAGGTTACACAACTGGCGGCCATGATATATATAGGGTTATTGCGACAAACATAGTAAATAAAACCTCACGGTCGTGACAAACTAAAGTCGCGACTGTGGTTTTCAGGATTCTAAAAAGGATATAAATGTGAAACGAGGACCAAAAAAGGGGGCCCAAATGTGTAGAATAAGTAGGATGGAGGCCATGACCTATTGGTCTTAGACCAAGTCCACCATCCTTCATCTTCCGTACAAATAATAACTCAAAACAGAATATAAAGGATACTAAAAAAAGCTAACAGAATATGATAAACTTATTTATCATGTTACTGGCCTTAACAAACCTTACGGCCGTAGCAAAGGTAGGCGACGACCATGACAATAATAGAAACAAAAATGGCAACTCTCGTAGTAACCATGGGGCCTGAACTATTGGACTCACAAAACACACAGCCGTGACATGGATAGGTCGTGGCCGTCATTTTGCAGGTCAACAGAATGCATAAAAAAAAAGAAGGCACGAAATACAAAGACGATAACTCACCTATTTTGAGCTAGATCCACTATTTTTTAGCCATTAAAAGAACAAGCTAAGTTGTAAAAGAGAAAAGACAACAGAAATGTACAAAAAAATAGAGCTTAACATAGATAAACAACAGCAGGTTTTGAAAGCATTTTTCTTACATCTTCAGCCTAAAAAGAATATCGCGGCTTGGGCAAATAAACCACACGGCCGTACCTTATGTAGGTTTGAAAATGACGGCTCGGTGTAGAAATCTCACGATCGGTACTATTTTCGATAAAAAAGATGGCCACTAGGATAAACTTCTTACGGCCATTATTATTGGTTTAAGAAATCACACGGTTGTGTCATTGGAAGGTCACAGCCGTGGGATTCTTTAAACCTCAGAGGACTTCAAATGTGCTCCATGTGCTTGTGGGTTCCGAAACAGAATGAAAATAGTAACGAATATAAAAACAAAAAGTTATGAGAACACTGTTCGTAAGGAGAAAAACTAGAATAAACAGTACTTGTATTGAAATGGATGCTAAATAATCAATAAAATGAAGGAAACCTCACCCACGACACCTTCGCGGGAAGAAAATGAGGGTTTAGAGAAAAGTCGTGGTTCCTATGGTTATCTCGTGTGTATATCCACCTCAAATGGTCCCTTGGGATGAAAATGGGATGTCTCTGATGCAATACGAGCTCTGGGTACTCCTCTAAGGCAAGAAAGAACAAAAAAATGGCTTGGAAAGTATAGTATATTGGGTGAGAAAGAATTTTGGTAGAGTAAGGGTGTTTTGGAACTGCGCTCCCCTTCTTTGGCTTGGAAATTACGCCTATTTATAGGCAAAACCAGCAAGGCAGACCCCCTCTGAGATGCTGTCACCTGTCCCAAAAGTGGTAATAGTAACGGCCGTTACCTTTTTGCTTTTTAACAGTTTAGACCGTAACCTTTATGTTTTTTACAAAATAGGCTGCTACCTTTATGGTAACCAAATGTTGCAGCTAGAATCAAAATGTCACAGTTATTACATGAAAAGTAGCGACCAAGATCAAAATGTGGCGATGAGAATCAAATTATGGCGGCCATTGGAAATGAAGGTCATGGCATGGGCTGTTAATGGTTTTTTGTGTTTTCGCTTGCTTAGGAGGATCTTCGAGCTTGATTCTCATTCTTTTGTCATCGGAGTGCATTCGAGGTGGGTGATTAAGATTCAGCTTGGTCAAATTATGGTGTCTGCAGTGAGAAACTACGAGCGTTTTTTGGGAGATTGGGAGGGGGAATGCACCAGATAATATCGGAATGCATTTTTAAAACAAAATGGAGCCGCCACATGGTTTTTAAGAAAAACAAAAGAAGGTTGTGGGTCTTTTTAAAGAAAGCGTAACTAGAGAAAAAGAGGGTTCGGGAGCTAAAGTACGAGAAGGAAATGTGTTAGGCACCCTTCTCGCCCAAGCTTGATGTTGACCTCTACTTTGTCAATATTGATTTGTATTATAAATTGTTTAAAAGTAACATATACAAAACGAGAGGTTGAAAAGATTTCAAGCAAAAGCAAACAACAAAACATAACCTAACTACAATTCTTAGGGTCATGCGATTTGGTTATTATTTTTTAGATATACCACATATATAGTTTGAGCAAAGTAAAGCGAAAAACAAGCGAGTGAGCAGTAAAATAAACAAATAAAGATCCAAGGGACATGCAACAAGGTTTAAGTTTCTATCTTGTTATAAACAGGCTATATAGAACAAAACAGAAGAGATTAAAACACTGTTTCAAGCTACTGGATATGCATAAAACACACAACCATAGCAATACATATCGCGACCGTGACATAAAAGGTCACATAGCTGGTGATCCTGACACATATAGGGGTATCGCGACAAACATGGTAAATAAAACCTCATGGTCGTGACAAACTAATGTCGCGGCTGTGGTTTTTAGAATTCTAAAAAGAATATGGATGTGAAGCGAGGACCAAAAAAGGGGTCCAAATGTGTAGGATAAGTAGGATGGAGGCCATGACCTATTGATCTTAGACCAAGTACACCATCCTTCATTACTAAAAAAAGATAACAGAATATGATAAACTTATTTCTCATGTTACTGGCCTCAACAAACCTTACGATAGTAGCAAAGGTAGGTGACGATCGTGACAATAATAGAAACAAAGATGGTGGCTCTCGTAGTAACCACGTGGCCTGAACTATTGGACTCACAGAACACATGGCCGTGACATGGAGAGGTCATGGCTGTCGTGTTGCAGGTCAACAGAATGCACAAAAAAAGAAGGCATGAAATATAAAGACCATAACTCACCTATTTTGAACTAGATCCATTGTTTATCAACCATTAAAAGAACAAGCTAAGTTGCAGAAGGGAAAAGAAAAAACAGAAATGTACAAAAGAAAATGGAGCTTGACATGGATAAACAACATAAGGTTTTGAAAGCGTTTTTCTTACATCTTCAGCCTAAAAGGAATATCGTTGCCTAGGCAAATAAATCACACGGTCATACCTTGTATTGGTTAGAAAATGACTACTCGGCATAGAAACCTCATGGCCGATACTATTTTCGATCAAAAAGATGGCGGCTAGTATAAACTCCTCATGACCATTATTATTGGTTTAAGAAATCACACGGCCGTGGCATTGAAAGGTCACAACCATGAGATTCTTTGAACCTCAGAGGACTTTGAATGTGCTCAATGTGTTCGTGGGTTCCAAAACAGAACGAAAACCATAACGAATATAGAAATAGAAAGTTACAAGATCACCATTCGTAAGGAGAAAAACTAGAATAAACAATACTTGTATTGAAGTGGATGCTAAATAATCAATAAAACGAAAGAAACCTCACCCACGACACCCTCGAAGGAAGATAATGAGGGTTTAGAGAAAATTCGTGGTTTCTATGGTTATCTCGTGTGTATAACCACCTCTAATGGTCCCTCGAGATGAAGATGGGATGCCTCTGATCCAATACAAGCTTCGGGTACTCGTCCAAGGCAAGCAAGAATACAAAAATGGCTTGGGAAATATAGGATATTGGGTAAGAATGAATTTTGGTAGAGTAAGGGTGTTCTGGAACAACTCTCCCATTCTTTGGCTTGGAAACAGCGCCTATTTATAGGCAAAACGAGCAAGGTAGACCCCCTATGGGATGATTTTACCTATCCCAAAAGTGGTAAGAGTAACGGTCGTTACCTTTTTGCTTTTTAACAGTTTAGACCGTAACCTTTATGCTTTTTATAGGATTGGCTGCTACCTTTATGGTAGCTAAATGTTGCGGTTAGAATCAAAAGGTCACATTCGTTATATGAAAAGTAGGGCCACGATCAAAATGTGGCGGTGTGAATCAAATTGTCACGGCCATTAGAAATGAAGGTCACGGCTTGGGCTGTTTGATGGTTTTAGTGTTTTCGCTTGCTTAGGAGGATCTTCGAGCTTGATTCTCATTCTTTTGTCATCGAGGCGCATTCGAGGCGAGTGCCTAAGATTCAGCTTAGTCAGATTGGGGTTTCTACAGTAGCCCCTCTTTGACAAAGCTTGCAGCAACTCATGGTGCAAGTGAATGTCAAAGCACTAGAGACGAAACGATCGAATAAGCCGTCAATCTCAAGAATAAACAAAACATGCAAAAAAGCATGGTCGAGCCTGAATGCCCATTGAGATTCCTACGTACCCCTGTTGTAAAGGATCAGAACAGTCGTAGTTCGCGGGGCAATGCATATGATGCAAGCAGGCTAAGGGTCGTGACAAAAATCAAAGAATGAAAGGGGTAACTTTTAGGTCGTGCAAGGACTAGCGAGTCAGTTTAAGATCATGAGGAGGACTAGGGAGGCTAGGGACAGTCTTAGGTCATGTCAGGGACCGGTGAGTCAATTTAAGGTCATGAGGAGGACCAAAAAGGCTAGGGATAATTTTAAATCATGTCAGGGACCGGTGAGTCAATTTAAAGTCATAAGTGTTGGAGGTAATACTGCCAAGATTATTGTTTTTGTAAAATAATTTTCGGTAAAAAATTAACTAAACAGGGCAAATGCCGAAACGGGCTCCAAATAAAAATTTTGACGTCGAACGATCAAAAATAAACCCGTGGAAACAAAGTTAATTTAGAGGAATACTTTTTGTCGATCTATTCTTCAACTACAACTTGATTTCGAGTTAAAACTCCTGTCAGATCTTCTACCGTATTTCCTTATGCGATCCTCGAACGTAGTGTGGATTACGATCCTCCGAGAACTCGTATCGGTAGAACCTCGATATATTTAAGTCTTGAGAGACAAAAATAATATCATAATAATGATAAATAAAAATTCATCATCAACTGGTTCAACCTACCCGTATATATATAGGGCTACAGTAGGGACCTGATGAGTAATGATGAGTTAGACTTCCAGTGGAACACAGACACCTACTAGAAGTTTCTGTAATTATGGAAAGACATGCAGCGGTTTCTGCAATTTCTATAAAATATTAAATTACAATTCACACCACTAAAGAACTATAATTGCATTCTGACCCATAATCTCAAGATATTCTTGCATTGAGCTCATGTTATTAAATGCTTATCATTTCTCCCCACGTTAAGATTCCCGATACTCGCCAATTAAATTTAATAACTGTATGATCCTGAACCATTTTATTTTTAGAAATGATTAAGTGTTGCTGGAGTAAGAATTAAAACTTGAGCTTAGTGATATGTTGAGCTTATATACGCATGAAAGATGTGTTAGAGGAAGAGTATGAGGTTTTAATGGACATTCGGACAAAAAATATGTGAAAAGTGTGTGAAAAAAAGTGACATACCTTCACTACATTGGCCATAACGTTTTGTACAAAATGAATCTTGGTATGAGGTTTGAATCATTAGAAAGTAGACTTCCAGGGCTTCAGTTTGAGTACAAGACCGACCCTATTTGGAGTTCGGATGAAAGAGATATGTTTGTTTAAAGTTGAACCAACAATGCAGTCGCAAAAGACCAATCGATCGGTCCCGAGACGGATCGATCGGTCTGTGATGGACAGGCTATAAATCTCAGTTTTTGGGTTATTTTGTCATTTCTCTCCTCTCTCCTCTCTCTAAAAGCTTAGGAGCGATCTAGGATTTAACTATGGAGGTTCTTGAAGGTTTCAATATTCATTGGGGATAAAGATCTTGCCGTTTCTTTGCATGAGCGGCCGTTGGAGAGTGTGGATAGGTGCTAGAAGCTCCCTTGAAGTCGCGTGTGTTGAGCTTTGGGGAATTGGAGCTCACTCGGGGCTTGATTCTTGATGGTGGATCATCTATGAGGTAGGATCTTGACTACTCTTTGTGGTTTATAATGATTTGTGTTGAAGTTTTTGAAGCTAAGTTAAACCCTAATGAAATGTGATATGTGATATAAAGAGAAGCACGAATTGGTGAGGGTTTTTATATGGGTATCTTTGATTACTTGAATATGAGTTATTGATAGAAAGTAAAAAGGTTGGTAAAAATGAGAGGGGGTTTTGAAAGTATAAAGATATAACTTTTCTTATAAATTGATAATGGTGGATTATTTTTGCTCCACATAAACTTTTGTGCCCGAGGGAGGTTTTGGAATTGTTTTTCTTTCTTTCAAAGGTTGTTTCTTCCCTAAATATTTTAAAAGGACACTAAAAAACTTGTAAATATTAAAAATTAAATTTTTTTTGGGCTTAAAAAGGAAGCTGGAATAGGATAGCTTGATAGACTGATCGATCGGTCTATCGAGCGGTCTTTTGGTATTCTCGGTACTCTTGTGTAGGCAAGAGACCAATCGATCGGTCTCTTCACCGATCGATCAGTCTGGTTGTTTTTCAAAACTTTTGATGTTTTGTCTAAAGGTTTGACTCTTGGGAACTTTAAACTTAGCTTTTGGATTATTCTGTTACATTAGTTAAACCCTCGGTTGGGTGTATTTAAAAAGGTTTTGAACTCATAACTTGTTTCATTTTGACATGTTAGTTTAAATAAGTTTTAATGGATATTGGTTTATAAAAGTGGGTCTTTGAGGAATGTGGTTTAGTATGATTATTTCTTAAAACCCATAGTCTTGGAAGGGAACATGAATTTCTGATGTATTTATATATGTATATGATGCGTGCATCCTTTTTAAATTTAAATGATATGATTACTATTGTATAAGCTTTGTGTTGGTACTCTATGAAATGGGTAAATGAGATGTAACATATGAGACATAATGTATTGGGATTATGATGCATATGACATGAGAAGAAATTTAAATACTTAAACAAAATTTAATGAGGAAAAAATGAAATGGGAAATTTGACTTGGATATTTATGATAATGTGTGAAAATAATTAGAAGAGGAACCAATTGTGGGTTGGACTCCCGAATTTGTGAAATTAAATGTTATAAACAAGTAATGAACCGTATGGATGGATGTGATTTAAGTTGGCCTGGCGGGTCTGTGGTGAAAGACTGAAAACATGCGCAAGATGGGGACCACATGCCCACGGGTTAGCCCCCGAAATGTGGTGTTGTATCGTGGTGAGTTATAGAGGTATCTATTACCCAATCGCTTCGCGTAGCCTATTGGGAATTGATAGGGAGGAATTTCAATAAGTTGCACCCGATACCGGTTCATTAGTTGTGATTGCATCGTGGTGAGTTATAAACTATCTATTACCCAACGGCTTTGAGATGCATATTGAGAAGTAATAGGGAGAGGCTTCTATAATCTGCACCCGACGCCGGTTTATAATGTGATATGACTTTTGCGAAAAATCGGGTAATGTGAAAATAATATGGCTTTATATGAGAGAAAATAATGTTTTGAAAAAGGTTTGTGGAAAGAACAAATTGGTGTGCATGAGTGTGTGCGTGGGAATAAATAATAATAAGTGGTGAAACTTGTATTTTATTTCGGTTGCAGCCATCACACCTCACAAATCATGCATAACACTTGATTAGTTTTTATCTTACGAGCTTCGGTTCATGTATATATACCCAAAATCATTTCAGGTTTCGCGAATCTTGGACAATATCAGAGCGAAGGATGCATGTGGAAAAAGGGGCAGATGGAAGATCTAGTTTTTCTTTTGTATTTACATTACCGCATGATTGTACAGAAAATAAAATGGATGATTATAATGACATAAGTGTTGTAAATGAGCTGTTGAGAAAAGAAAATCTTGTTTGGCCTTTGTGACGCATACGTATATTGTTAGAAGAAAATGTTTGTGTTATGGTTACTTGAAGAAAATGAAGGGTTATTCTTAAGAAGGTCTTTGTCGATATCATTTATGCGGGACAATTCGGGTTGTGTTCAAGGGTTCTCGGGTTTCGAGACGTTATAATAACTGACAATTTAATTTAATCGGTATCTTGATATTCCTTAAACCCTTCCGCTTATCTTATTTGACCGCCGGATAATTAAATCCACTTGTAGGGTTTGGTCCGGTTAAAACTTATAAGCATCCTTAAGGGGGTATCCTCAATCCCGATCATTCGGGACGTGAATTCCGTCAATAATTAATATTTGCCATATAAATAATACCGCTATTCAATTTACCGGGAATATAGACCCATATAAGATCGCACCCTCTAATGAGTCAAAATAATGAATATTAAATTTATGCAAATCAATAATTATTTCGGGATTAAGAGGATAAGCACTATTCATAATAACCTTGGAGTGTGAATTAATTTATATAGTTAGTAGTCAGTACAAAATTAATTACCCCAAATGTCACGTTCAATACACACAAAGTGTACTGGCACAGAGAGTCGGAATAATAGACGACGCTATTATCTGTTTCCCATAACCAAGATAGGCCTACTAAAAGTCTGTGCCACAGTCGTACCGATGGTACGTCTATTTCTATCTAAATTGTGAACATAAAACTTATATTCTGCAAGAATTTAAAATCTGATCTTCTGTGTGTAAGCCGTACTCTACACACCAGATTAAGAAATATACAGAATATTGGACATCCATGCATATCAAAGAAATGATACACATACATTGCTCATAAATATTATCATAAAATAGAAAATTAATTTTATTAAAATAAAATTAAATACTAAAAACATGATTTTCAGTATACCAACCCTAACAATGAGAAGCATCGAAAGGGCAATGGATAGTTTTAGGTCATGTCAGAGACCTGCGTGTCAGTTTAAGGTCATGAGTGTAGCGCCGAGATTTTGAGATTTTTTGATAGTTCAAAAATAAGGAGTTTAAAATATGTTTGAAAAATATTTTAACACCTTGAAGGCTAAATCTTGAAAAATCTCTTTTTGTTAAAAATAGAGTCGCCACTTGATTTTTGAGAAAAATTAAAAAAAGCAAAAACGACTATTGATATTTAAAACGTTTAACCAGAGAAAAAGAGTTCGGGAGCTAAGGTACGAAGCGGAGAATGTGTTAGGCACCTCGTTTGCCCAACCGTAAGGTTGGCCTCTGCTAATCATCATTGGTTCTTTAATAAGACTTCTCAAATGCATGCAGATAAAGAAAGTGGAGGCAAAGATGGGATATCCAGAATCAAATAAAGAAAATACATTGCATATATATATGCAACACCAAATCAAAACAAATAAAGAAACAAAATCCTAAATCCTACGGTATGCAATTTATAATTAAAGGATTCATGGAATAAACTCACATGCAATGGTGATTCAAAGAAAAGAAAACATGAATGAAAATCAAAAATATACATGAATTGCAATATAACCTCAAATTAAACTAACATACCAAACATGCATATTAAAAGCATAACTAAAACAAAAAGCATGTGAAAATCTTATAAAATAAAGTTTGCCAAATAAGGATAATGAAACTAATAATAAATGTTTTATGTATTAATATGATAAGAGAATATTTAAAAATTTAATTTTAAAAAAAAAATAAAGAGAAATCTTACAAAAGAAAAAATTAAGTCAAAATAAAAAGGTTAGAAAATACTTATTTAAACCACTAAACAAAAAAAATCTAATTATTTATATTTTATATTTTTAAATGAAACAAAAAAGAAGAAAAAAAAAAGAACATAAAAGAGAGTTTAACTACCATAAGAAGAGAAAATTACACTAACATTTGAAAATGAAAACTAGCTTAAAAGACTTTTTTGTAATTTTTAAGTTTAACAAAATAAAAAAAAATAAAGAAAAATAAAATAAGTAATATGAGAGAAAAATTAAGCTATCATTTAAAGAAAAAGAAAAGAACAAAAGAAAATAGAACATTGTCACGGCCCAAACTCCGGGTCACGTGAAACACCCACAAGCAACCAAACATAACATCGAACCCGAGAATACACTCGCAATATAAAACATATATGCATTGTATATAATCGCCAATTGGCTTACATTACACGGTTCTAACATCGAAAAAATATGTTACAGCATACATGTTTAAAAGCGAGCAAAATGAAAGACTACAGATCTTCTGCCCCTCCGGCACCCCAAATCAACCTGCGTGACCGGTACCTAAAAAATATTTTAAATCCCACACCGTGAACTAAAACTCAACAGAAACTAAACAGCACATGAAATATAAACTAAACATATTATGAAAATGAGGTGCAATTTTTAACTCTCTTTTAAACCTTTAAAACAATTTTCACATGCAAACGGAAAAGCGAGGATAAGAACCATTATCGACTCACAAACCCCTGAAAACGGTTTGAAAACGATTTTTATATCACGACTCACACGAGTCTTAGAAACAATTTAAAATCAGTTTTATCCGTCCCACAATGCAGTACATGCAATCCATGATACATATAACCAGCCCTCACAAACCACAACAATTTCTCTATCAAAAACACGATGGTACACACCCATCACAAGGATTTTCTCGGACTCTCATCGAAGGACCATAGCCCCAACTAATGCATCGTTAGCCAGAGCTAACTTATACAACCCACGCAACGCATGCTACCCATGCAACTTAACACATGCAACGTACGCAAATCGTGCAACACACAACACATGCAACCCATGCAACCCACATCACGCATCTTTAGGATCACATTTTCATCCTTCAGACTCAGACACTTACACACACATGCACTGTCAGGATCACTTTTCCATCCTTCAGGTTTCCACACGCACACACCCATCGTTAACCAGAGTTAACATTTCTCGAACCACTTTTCCGACCACGTTAAGTAGAGTTAACGTTTATCGAGCCACTTTTCTGCCCACGAACCACTTTTCTGTCCACGATCCACTTTTTTGTCCGGAGCACATAGGACTTCCTTTTCGTCCGACCACATAAGCACACACACACACACACACACACACACACACACACACACACACACACACGTGTTACTAAAACCAGAGTTTTAGATACCGCATGACCTCATATCTGTTCTGCAACATGCATAATTAAAACTATAATTTTAAATGCACATAACCACGTAAAACACTACGTTTCAGATAACGGCACCGCATGCCGCACAACTAGACGTCCACTCACCGAACAACCCGTCCTCTGTTCGGGACAACTAACGATGCAGAAAATCAAAACCTAACCCAGAGGCCAACACCACTCAAGCGCTCGAGCGCTCAACTACCGCTCGAGCGGTCCCCTACCGACATACATCTCTACCACCACCTCGCTCGAGCAGACGACCACTGCTCGAGCGGTCACCCACTGACCCAACTTTCGGCCATCAGCCCGCTCGAGCACACAACCACCGCTTGAGCGGTCCCCTACCAACATACCTCTTTGCCACACCACCGCTCGAGCGCTCAACCACTGCTCGAGCGGTCAACGCTGTGACGAAACCCAAACCAAGAAACAAAATCAAACCCCCACACGCAACGATGCACTAACCACCACAAACACAATCGTGTACTAAAAACCTGCATCTAACCATGCACGTTATACACCCGACCCAGACCCACGACGCCCACACGCGTCCAACACAAAACGACGACGTCCACACGCACCCAACACAAACAACAAACCTAAAGAACACGACCTAACCAAAGTCCAACACAAACCTCCCACAAAATAGTTCTCACCAAAACCCCATCCCTAGAAAGAACACCGGACCCAGCACGTCCCGCACCCAACAATGCACCAACCACCATGCACACGACCGTGCCCCAACACCCCGCATGAAATAACCAATACCCTCTCGTGGTTTCAATTGACAGGACCCCATATTCCAATCAACTGAAAAACCCACTAGAGGAGAGGAGTCGATCGAGTCCCATAACCCAATCGATCGAGAGGCCTTCACATGACCAAAAGAAAACCCCAAGGCCCCAACACGGGCTCCCACACGGCCAACACAGACAAAAAATAGTTAAAAATTTTTGGCATACTCTCACTATTTTAATCATAACTTTTTCTACAACAAGAATTTTCTTGTGAGAGAGGTGTCATTGGAAAGAAGACTTTCGGGGCTTCAATTTGAGTACAAGAATGACCAAATTTCAAGTCCGAATGAAGGAGATATCATCAAAACAAAAAGACCCTGCGCAGCCAGTCCGCTCGAGCGGACTTCGGGCACGCGAGTGAGCTACCACCCGAGAAAAATCCAATTTTTTCCTATTTTTGAGTTCTAAGCCCCCAAACTCTCAAACACACATAAACCACTATCTCAACCACAAATCGAAGCCTCCAAACACCTTCTCGACACCCTCGGACGTACTCAAACCCGAAGCTACCACAAAACCTCGAAAGAAAAACTCAAAACCCGATTCCATCCATCGAAATCAACACAAAATCGCTTTTCAAGCCAAAACCTAGTTTTTCAAAACCTAAATCGATTTTTCATGCATTTTTAATAGTTAAAAACACACACGATTACACGTAGCACCCTTATAATACATGAAAGTTTAGGATCCTACCTCGGTGAGTTAAAAATTCGATGTCTCGATCCATATGCAAAATCAAGCATCGCTGAAATGAAATTCTGTCCAGATGAACGCGTAGCCCACCGTGCCAATAGCAAGGATCCGTTGTTGGATCGTCGAAAACCGAGCCCCGGGCCCTCGAGAAGTTAGAGAGAAGGCAAAGCATTTGGTGAGTTTTCAAAGCTTGAGAGAGAAAGGAAAAGATATTTTGAAAAAAATATCTAAAGGAAGATTTTTATAGGCTCGCCAAAAAATATCTTTTTTTATTTATTTATTTTTTTAAAAATTTGCACCATAACGGTTAACGGCCCTGAAAACTAACCCCATATGCATATCTAAGCTCAATCATGCATCAAAACACATATAAATATGTAGCAACGAAAACACTAAACGTGCGTCGAAAAACGCCATAAAAGAAAACGGGTAAAAGTCTCACAAACATTATAAGAAAAATAAAACTAATAATAAAAAGAAAATAAAAGAAAATAAAATGCTATAGAAGGAAATTATACTAATATTAAATGAAAAGAAAAGAAAAAGAAAAATAAATAAATACTTGTAAAGGAACATTAAACTAATGCTAAAAGAAAATGAACATTAAACTAATATTACAAGAAAAGAAAAGAAAAAGAAAAAGGTACATTAAAAGAAAAAATTAAAAGAAAGATGAAAAATAAAATATGGGTGTAATATTGACAATTATCACCATATGTATGTAAACGCGTTGATTATGACGATAATGACATCGTAAGTCATACCGTCAACTATATTAGCGCTAATTAATGAACTTTCAAAAGTGATCAAAGTGCAAGTGTGAAATGTGAACAATATAATCCAAAAAATTAATGAAAGTAACCAAATTTCATGAAGCAGATTAAATGATAAACGAGATTAACTATATAAATGAAATAAACATGTGAATTGAAATTGAACTTAATCCGATCACTGCAAAAGAGAGGGAAAGGAGTTAGAAAGATCAAAGATCCAAACAAAATATCTGAATTGCTAATGAATCCTTGAGTCGGGGAATGGTGTCAACAGTCCAATCCTCAAGATCCAAGTTAGGGTTTCAAGGTTGGTGTCAGAGGTTTGGCTCTCAGTACTTCGGCAAGGTTTTGGTGTCGGGGCTCGGAATTGCTCGTCGACTCGGTAGAACTTCTCTCTCTAAAATTATGTCCTCAAAACGTACCAGGGGGTACGGTATTTATAAAATTTTTCAACCAATGGAAGGCTGACACATTTTGGGACACATCAGGTCATTTGAAGTTGGCAGTCGCTAGGTTAGGAGTTGGTGGTTGCCACAAATGAAAAAGTTCCAAGAAGTTCTTATGGCGGTCGCCACAATGAAAGTTGGCGGTCGCCAGGTTGGAGGTGGCGATCGCCACTTTGGCTAGGGTTTCTAAGAAGTTCTCTTAGTGGTCGCCACAATGCAAGTTGGCGATCACCATAAAAAGTGAAAGTTTTCAAATGGTTCTATTGGTGGTCGCCACATTAGAGTTGGTGGTTTAAAAAGATTTTATTTGTTTGAAGGTTCTGATGATTGGGTTCAAATAATGAGCTTGGATCATTTCTTGAGGAACGAACTGAGGCATCATTCCACATGCTTTCATCATCAAATTCACCTAAGATTAGGCGGGATCAAATTGGGGTGTCTATAGTTGCCCCTCTTTAATATAACTTGCGTTGCAACGTGTGATGCAAGCTATATCAAAGATCCAGAGACAACATCTATTTGACGGAGCCGTCAATCTTAGGACACAAACACACAAGCATGTATATGATGTTAGTCGTACTTGAATTTTCATTGAGCTGCCTACGTACCCCTTTACTAGGAATCAGACCAAAACGTAGTTTACGGGACAAAATGCAAGGATGCAATGATAAGAAACATGATGCAGATGCTTAATATGATGTAAACAGAAACTAATATGATGCAGATGCTTTCTAAAGATTGAACCAAGATCTAAAGGGAGCACAAGTAAACAGATTAAGTCGAGATCTAAGAACTCAGCTAGAGATAAGATAATTAAAATGATCGAGTCAAGATTCTAGAAATTAACCGAAAAGGTAACAATGAACTGATAGGTCGAGTTAAGACCCAACAATTCAGAATGATAATGAGATAAGGATAACTAAACAGTCGAGAAAGACTTTGAAACCATCCTTATTTAGAGAGAACCACGAATTAAAGCACAAGATAAAAATAATTAAAAACTAAGTCACGACTTAAAATTTAATTTATCGAAAGGAAACCACGAATTAACAGATCAAGTCAAGACCTAAAAATTCAAGACGAAACACGGGATAAAAATAATTAAAAACCAAGTCACGGCTTAAAATTAAATTTATCGAAAATAAATCACGAATTAACAGGTCGAGTCAATACTTAAAAATTCGGGACGAAATACAGGATAAAAATAATTAAAAGCCAAGTCACGGTTTAAAATTAAATTTTCGGGAGGAAAAATCACGAATTAATAGTTGAGTCAAAACCTAAAAATTCGAGACGAAACACGGGATAAAAATAATTAAAAACCAAGTCACGACTTAAAATTAAATTTATCCAGAGAAAAAATCACGAATTAATAGTTGAGTCAAGACCTAAAAATTCGGGACGAAACACAGGATAAAAATAATTAAAAGTGAAGTCACGACTTAAAATTAAATTTATCAGGAAGAAAATCACGAATTAGTAGGTTGAGTCAAAACTTAAAAATTCGGAACGAAATACGTGATAAAAATAATTAAAAGCCAATTCACGGCTTAAAATTAAATTTATCGGTAATAAAATCACGAATTAATGAGTCGAGTTAAGACCTAGAAATTCAAGACGAAACACGGGATAAAAATAATTAAAAACTAAGTCACGGCTTAAAATTAAATTTATCGGTAATAAAATCACGAATTAATAGGTCGAGTCAAGACTTAAAAATTCGGGACGAAACACGGGATAAAAATAATTAAAAATCAAGTCACGGCTTAAAATTAAATTTATCAAAAGAAAATCACGAATTAATAGGTTGAGTCAAGACCTAAAAATTCGAGACGAAACATGGGATAAAAATAATTAAAAACTAAGTTACGGCTTAAAATTAAATTTATCGGAAGAAAATCACGAATTAACAGGTCGAGTCAAGATTTAAAAATTTGGGACAAAACACGGGATAAAAATAATTAAAAGCTAAATCACGGCCTAAAATTAAATTTATCACACGAATTAATAGGTCGAGTCAAAACTTAAAAATTCGGGACGAAACACGGGATAAAAATAATTAAAAGCCAAGTCATGGTTTAAAATAAAATTTATCGGGTGGAGAAATGACGAATTAATAGGTTGAGTCAAGACCTAAAAATTCGAAACGAAACACGAGATAAAAATAATTAAAAGCCTAGTCACGACTTAAAATTAAATATATCGGGAATAAAATCATGAATTAATAGGTCGAATCAAGACCTAAAAATTCAGGACAAAACATAGGATAAAAATAATTAAAAATAAGTCACGGCTTAAAATTAAATTTATCGGGAGGAGAAATCACGAATTAATATGTTGAGTCAAGACCTAAAAATTCGGGACGAAATACGGAATAAAAATAATTAAAAGCCAAGTCACGGTTTAAAATTAAATTTATCGGTAAGAAAACCACTAATTAATAGGTCGCGTTAAGCCCTAAAAATTTAGGACAAATCACGGGATAAAAATAATTAAAAGCGAAGTCACTGCTTGAAATGAAATTTATCAGGAGGAGAAACTACGAATTAATAGGTCGAGTCAAGACCTAAAAATTCGGGACGAAACACGGGATAAAAATAATTAAAAGACAAGTTACAGTTTAAAATTACATTTATCGGGAGAAAACCACGAACCAAGATACAACCAAAACAAATTTACAAAATTATATCTAAAATTATTTTTTTGGAAAACACCCAAGGTTATTTTTAGAAAAACACACACACAGTAAAAAAAAAAAGGGTTCAAAAAATTTATTTTTGAAAATCATTTTTGTTAGTAAAATATTTTTCGAAATGCACACAAAATACGAAGTCAACACGCACAAAAAGAAAATAATTAACTAAAATAAACATACAAATAAAATAAGCATACTAAAAGAAAATAAAATAAACACACATACACAATAATAAACTTCTAAACAGCCCCTCCAAAACCACAAAACCCCAAAACCGTTGATATGACCGTTTGACAGGTGGCGGTCGCCGAGCCATTTCCCATCTAACATGGCGGCTGCTGCCTTCAAACCCTCCATCCTGGCGGTCGCCAGGTGTCCCTTCAATAACCTGGCGGTCACTCACATTGGATGTCACGACCCATTTTTAAATATGACGTCCGTGACCGGCCAGTGAGTCAAAACTCACCAAAGGCCTCCATTTTCTTTAACTTTCACTTCATTTTATAAATTGCAAACGAAAATTTTTTTTTAATGAAAAGAGAAGACAAGTTAATTAAACTTTTCCAAAATCTCATTTCAACAGAAAATTCCAAAACTTACTAATAGTTAGATAACATCTAACATTATTAAAATATATATCCATGTGCTAAATACAGAAAAACAAATCACCGAAATTACACAAAAAACATGAACAAAGTAATTATTTCTTTCTCGGGTACCACTTCCTTTGTCATGTCATGCGTCATCTGAAAAATGTTAACATCCATTAGCCATGCTAGTGTGAATTCAAAGATATCAAGATTTCTAGTTTGCCATGAATTATCCAAGTTTAACTTTATATAGTTAGAACATTTTTACTTTGTATCAAATATCATACTGATTTCCATTCTTATTCCATCAAACCCTCGGTATTTTGCTGCCCCGAGTCGGACCTTTCGGTATTGTTGTCCTGTTCCCTCGAGTAGGGACCTTTGGTATTATTTTCCTGTCTCCGCAGAGCAGAGACCTTTGGTGTTATTTTTCTGTCCCTCCAGAGTAAGGACCTTTGGTAATCTTTTCCCGTCCCCCCTAGAGTAGGGACCTTTTGGTATTATTTTCGTGTCCCCCGAGTGGTAAAGACCTTTGGTATTCTTTTCTCGTCCCCCAGAGTAGGGATCTTTTGGTATTATTTTCGTGTCTCCCGAGTAGTAAGAACCATTGGTATTCTTTTCCCGTCCCCCAGAGTAGGGACCTTTCGGTATTATTTTTCTATTCCTTCCGAGTAGAGACATTTTAGTATTTTTACTGTCCCCCGAATCAGGACTTTCCGAACTTTTATCAATACATTTATTGTATTCAAAATTCATGTGTTCAGAGGTTTTCTAGCCCGATAAAAATATAACAGACATTCATGGCTTAGTTTTCATTTTCATTTTGAGGCCTCATTAACATGTTAAAAAATAAAATCAAGAAACCAAAGATAAGCTTACTGACCCGATAAAAATATAACAGACATTCATAACTTAATTTTTTATTTTGAGATATCATAAATATGTGATGAAAAAACAAGAAAGCAAAATATCTAAGAACTCACCTATCAACAGACAGTCGATTATTTCTTTTTAAGATTTATTGATCTAGAAACAACATACAAAGATATTGACTTAATAAGAAAATTTGAACTATTTTATTTTCTATGCTTTAACTTTAAAACCTTAATTTTAACTTTTTAACTTTATTAGAATCTTTACCTAAACAAATTAAAATACATAAGTTATACTTTCTTATGTTAAAATATTTAAAATATAAACTCTAAAAATGTTAACTTTAATAATTTATTTCTTACATACTTATTTTCATAAAATACTTATCGTAGTTTAACTTAAAATCCAACTTAACTAAAGTCACAAAATATAACTTTTAACATGTAAGAATCTTCTAATCATTTTGAACTATATTCATTTTTAATTTAAAAACTTGGTTTACACTAAAAAGAAATGTTTTAAGTGAAAAATACAACTTAAGTTAAATTAAAAAGTTAACTTTAATAATTTGATACATGAAAATAGTTTAAGTTATTTTATTCTTTTTCAAGACTAAACATTATTGAGTTCTTTTATTAAAATTTTAAAATTATTTATATTTTAAAATTTAATTTAAATTTTTTATTTTAAATTTCTTTAAAAAATTTTAAAATTAAAGCTTCACAAAACAAAACAACCAAACAATTCCCAAACAATGAACATGAAAACACACACACACTGTTTATATAACACACACATAACACACACACACCACGCACACACAGCACACACAGCAAGCGTATATACACACACACACACCACGCACACACGACACAATTTCATTATATACATATATACACATATATACAAGAGGAGAGAGATCAGAGAGAGAGAGACGGAGAGAGAGAGAGCAGAGCGAGATTGCGGAGAGAGAGACGAGAGAGAGATAGCAGAGAGAGAGAGACCGGCGGTGGAAGGTGGTGGCGTTGGTGGAGAACAGTGAGGTGGCGGCGGTTGGAGGCCGGAGCGGCGCCGGCGGTGAGGGATTGGTGGCGGCTGTTGGTTGCGGTGTCGTGCTGCGGCGTGGGGCTGTGCTTCGGTTTGAAGCTTTGAGGAGATGAAGCTGTGAGCTTCTGTTTGGAAAATATATATAGCCTCTGAGAATTAGATGATATTACTTTTATCTCAAGTTTGAGCGTGAAATGCTTATTTATAGGTATTGTTTTGGAGAGGGACAGCTGTCGACAGGCTGTTCACAGCTGTATTTAAAACACGTTATTACATTTAACATGTAAATTGATATAACATAAAATTTTTAATATAAAATTTTTAATTCAGAAAAATTTGAAAATTTAAGTATAAAATTTTAATATATTTTTATGAATTGTCGTGTAGGTAAAATCATCACTAAGATTTTTTATTTATTTAATATTTTTTATTGCGATTTATCGATTACTAACATTTTAATAATTGTAAAAATTCAAGCCTAAAAATTCTCAAAAATTTAAAATAGCGTTTCAATGTTATTTTATGATTTATCATTTAATTAGAATTTACAGAAAAATTATCTAACCATACAATACATTTTTATCTCAACTCTTGATTATTTAAAAGTTTATTAGATGTAAATTCTTAGATTAAGATCTTAAAATAAATTCTAAGATTTTGTTAGAGATTCTATTTAGGGTCTTATGTTTTTATTATTATTATTATTAAAGGTCGAGTGTCACATTGGAGGTGACGACTGCCAACTCCAGGCGCGTATATGGCTCTTAAGCCGCGCGCGTGAGGTCATTTTTCTCATTCCACTCTCTCTCTAGCTTCCCTTGTGCTCTCGAACTCTCTCCAACTTCTTCTTGTTTTTCTTGCGACCTTTGAGCTCTTTCTTCCTATGGCGGGAGACGGACATCTTGAGGATATCGCAGGAGCTATCTATGGTTCTTCAGCGAGTGAGAGCTCCGTCATGGGGACTCTTGGGGGCACGACCACTAGCTTTCCCGCTGGTGGGGTTACCACCACTCAGCCTTCTACTGTCACGCTCCAAACACTAGGATCACACGAAAGCCCACAGAAATATCCATTTAGAAAAATAGATTTTACAGTTGGAAATCAAAATACAACAGTTGGATAAAAGATTTTCCAAGTTCAACTCTCAAAAACGATGATCATGCATTCTCATACATGAATAAGTATATCGCCAAAAGGCGTACAAAACCAGCCTTGATAGGCATCGTATGTGTAAGTACATGCCTCCAAAAAAAGAAAAAATTACAGTAAGTCTTCTATCACCTCTGCAACTAGGTCAACTCCACGTGCTCACCTGAAAAAGATTTTACAGCAAAAATCCCACACCGTGAGCCGAAGCCTAATAGAAAAAAATAGACTATAAATCTGTAATACAAGTCATGCAATAATACGGTGGGAGCTAGCTCGACTACAAAATTCAAACAGGTTTTTCTCACAAAAATCATAAGTTTTTCATCTGAAAACCACCATTTTTATCATTAAAACTATGCATATAATCCTGACAGATATTATGCCATAGTTAAGGAAAAGCAGTAAAACACAACATTCTCCACCCAGGATACACAGTCGAGGAGATATAATAAAATGTAATCCTATGTACCAACTCTGTCGCACAGACAAACGTAACAATTATAGACTCTCATCCATTACGCCGAACCCACAGGCTTAGTAATTACAAGTTCTATACGGAGTCACGACAACGACGCCATTAAAGGAGGCAACCGAGCCACTCAATTTAAGGGACCTGAGCCCGAGGGTACAGAGTACCCACACTCAATTTACGAGGACTAACCTGAAGGTACAGAGCACTTATGCTGCGCACGTTTCTGGACTTACACCGAGGAGTAATAGAAACCCAACTCAACAATACCCACTGTCATGATAATCTATGAAAAACATTTCAAAATTAACTCGCAAAATAGATATACAACACATGTATATAAGGAGATCCAATCCTTGAACCATGGAGATCAAACAAAACAAATAAAAACATATTTTCACTCAAAACGTTTTAGAAGTTGAGACTCAACTCCAAGGGCTAGCTCCAAACCTTCAACAAACACGTTTTCCCAAAGTTTTTCGTAAAAACTCCATTTCAAACCACGCGCCTTAAAAACCAACATCCGAAAGCGAGATCTCTCAAATCCATCGCTTCAAAACCACCAGAGGAAAACCAAAACCATTTGAAACAACACCAAAGCCCCAATGCAGGACCCCAGTCAACTGGCCCAAGCCCTCATCGACTAAAAAGTCACTGGAAAAAGAGTTTCAAAATAGAAGCAATTTCAGTCGACTGAACTCCCAAATGCATGATCTAGTCGATTGACCATCAAGGTCCAGTCGACTGAACTTCTGTAGATTTTGTTTTTTTAGGTACTGGTTAGCCCAATCAAACCTAAAATGAAGCCTTGAAGCATCCATCAAACAACCTCGAACTCACACACACCCAAGCTTATCACCGAAGGCCTCAACGTAACATCCAACACCGTTTTTATCCAACCAAATGCCGGAAAATAGTTTTAACCCAAAATCGAATTTGAAACATAAATCACTTTTCATGCGTTTTTAAACGGTGGAAACTCGTAGGATTACACGCAGTACCCTCTAACAGTTATACAGTCTACGATCCTACCTCGGTGAGTTGAAAACTTGACATCTCGATCCACGTGCAAAATCGAACTTCGCTAGAATAAAATTCTGTCAAAATGGATGTGTAGCCCTCGATACCGATACTAAGGATCAGCAGTTGGTTTGTCAAAACTCAAGCCCCGGACCCCCGAGAAGTTAGAAAGAAGGCATAGCGTTTGGTGAGTCTCAAAACTAGAGAGAGGAAGGAAAAGATATTTTGAAATAAATATCTTAGAGAAGATATTTATAGGCAAAATATCTCTAAAATGTCTTTTTTTTAAAAAAAAATTTAAAATTCGCATAGCAACTCCCTATAACCCCGGGAACCAACCCCGCATGCTTATTTAAACGTAAATATGCATCAAAACGTATAAATCATACACCGAACAAAATATATGCGAAAACACATCAAACATATATAAGTCTCAAAAAGAGACGGGTCCGGGTCTCACAACTCTCCCCCCTTAAGGAATTTCGCCCTCAAAATTCACTACAAGGTCACAAAGGAAAAAGCTCCGAATATCCAACACGCATCTTCGACTCCAGCTCCCATGTAGCTTCTTCGACCCCGTGATGAAACCATAGGACCTTCATATAAGCAATTGTTCTGCCTCGCAATACTTGCTCCTTTATATTAAGAATCCTCACTAGACGCTCCTCATAGGTGGCATCCTTATCAACCCGCAGCTCAGCCCAATCTAACACATGTGAAGGATCAGGCTCGTACCTCCGAAGCATAGAAACGTAGAACACGTTATGCACAGATGCTAACTGAGGTGGCAAAGCTAAACGGTATGCGACCTCACCGATCCTGTTAAGGATCTCAAATGGTCTAACGAAGCGCGGCGATAGCTTCCCACTACGATAAAACCTCATCAAACCTCTACGTGGTGAGTCCTTTAGGAACATGTGATCTCCCACTGCAAACTCCCAAGGTCGCCTCCTCTGATTTGTATAACTCTTCTGACGGCTCCGCACTGTCACGAGGCGCTGATGAATCACTGTAACCTTCTCCATTGTCTCTCGTACCATGTTGGGTCCCAAGACTGTGGCCTCTCCCACATCTGTCCAACACACGGGTGACCTAAACGGTCAACCATACAAAGCCTCATACGGTGCCATCCCAATACTGGACTGATAGAAGTTGTTGTATGCAAACTATGCCAATGGTAGATGATCCTCCCACGAACCTCTGAAATCAAGGACACAAGCCCTCAGCATATCCTCCAAAATCTGTATAGTCCTCTTTGACTGGCCATCCATCTGGGGCTGAAAAGCAGTACTGAACATCAAGTTCGTCTCCAAGGCCTCCTGCAGACTTTGCCAAAAGCGCAAAGTAAAGTGCAGGTCCCTGTCAGAAACAATAGACACTGGCACTCCATGCAACCAGACTATCTCTCCGACATACAAGCGACTCAGTCTATCCATCGAAATCCTTACATGGATGGGAAGAAAATGTGCAGACTTCATCAATCTATCAACCACAACCCATACGGCGTTGTATCACCTAGGTGAGCGAGGAAGTCCTGTCACAAAATCTATCGTGACGTTCTCCCATTTCCATTCAGATACCGATAACGGCTGTAACAATCCCCCCAGTTTCTGGTGTTCCGTCTTTACCTGTTGACAGGTAAGGCACCGAGAAACAAACTGAAGCACATCCTTCTTCATGCCTGTCCAATAGAACTGGCGACGTAAATCGTGGTACAACTTCATGCCTCCTAGATGCACTGTAAGATGTGAATGATGACACTCGTGTAGTAGATCAGCTCTCACAAATAATCTCCTGGCTAACTTCAGACTCTGGTCTGAACCCATAACCCATCTTGCTGCATCCTCTCCACTAGCGACACGATCTCGTATCATCTGAGCTTCCTAAGAAACTACAGAGAAACTATAGAGAAAAAAGTAGCACCCTCCGCGGTCTCCCTGAGGCAAAGATCAAACTCCCCAATCTCTCCAAGCATGTCCCACTCGCGTATAGCCACAAAAGCTAACGACCCATGAGATCTCCTACTGAGAGCGTCAGCCACAACATTTGCCTTCCCTGGATGATACTACAAGTCAAAGTCATAGTCCTCTAATAACTCCATCCGTCGTCGTTGGCGCAAGTTTAGGTCCTTTGCGAAAACAAGTATTTTAAACTATTGTGATCGGAGAAAACCTTGAAGTGCTCACCATACAGATAGTGACGCCATGTCTTCAAGGCAAAGACCACGGCTGCCAACTCCAGATCGTGTGTCGGGTAATTCTTCTCATGGATCTTCAGCTGCCAAGAACCATAGGCTACAACCTTCCCTTCCTGCATCAAGACATAGCTCAAATTGCAATGTGATGCATCACAATACATTATATATCCCAAGCTTTGCTCGGGAATAATCAACACTAGCGTGCTAGTCAACCTCGTCTTCAGCTCCTGAAATGCTGACTCACAGGCCTCACTCCAAACAAACGCAACTCCCTTTCGTGTCAGACGCGTCATCGGTGTAGCAAGTCTCGCAAAGTCCTTCACAAACCGTCGATAATAACCTGCTAAACCTAGAAAACTACGGATCTCAAAGATGATCTTCGGTCGATCCCAACCCGTCACAGCATCAGTCTTTAACGAATCCACAGCTACTCCGTCTGTCGACACTACGTGTCTAAGAAATCTCACCTCAGACATCCAGAACTCGCACTTCTCGAACTTTGCATACAAGCAATGTTTTCTCAGAAGTTGTAGAACGATCCGCAAGTGATCCTCGTGTGCCTCTTTAGTGGATGAATATATCAGTGTATCATCCATAAACACCACCACAAAACTATCCAGATAAGAATGAAAGATCCATTCATCAAACCCATGAGCGTAGCAGGTGCGTTCGTCAGACCGAACGGCATAACTAGAAACTCGTAGTGACCATAGAGAGTCCAAAAAGCAGTCTTCGCTATGTCCTCGTCCCTGATCCTCAACTGGTGGTATCCCGATCTAAAGTCAATCTTCAAGAAACAACTCGAACCCTTCAGCTGATCAAACAAGTCGTCTATCTTCGGTATCGGATACTTATTCTTCACTGTCACCTGATGCAGTTTTCGGTAATCGATACACAAACGCAAAGATCCATCCTTCTTCTTAGCAAAGAGAGCAGGAGCTCCCCAAGGTGAAGTACTCGGGTGTATAAACCCCCTATCAAGTAACTCCTGTAGTTGTACCTTGAGTTCACGCAACTCAGCGGGTGCAAAATGGTAAGACGGCATGGATATGGGAGTAGCTCCGGGAACTAGATCAATAGAGAACTCTACCTCACGGCTTGGTGGCAACTCAAACAAATCATTAGGAAAGACATCAGGATAGTCGTACACCACCGGAGGTAACTCTCCTCGAATCCCAACCTCCTCATCTAACATGAGAGCTGCAAAGAGGAAACCCAGGTTGCCCTGGTTCTGCACATCACTGGACAAAGACATCAAACCCTCATCCCGGTCTCCCACCAAAAAGAAACAATCTCCTGCCGGTGTACAAATCATTACCCTCCGTCGATCGCAATCGATAAAGGCACGATAGGTGGTCAGCCAATCCATTCCTAGGATGACATCAAACGCAGTCATGTCTAGAATGATAAAGTCAAACTCTAAACAACGACCGGCAACCTCCAAAAC